>JAGMWU010000152.1:0-19847 GCA_018697195.1 Certhia americana | reverse complement strand
CGGGACTACACAACCTGAAACCTTCCGATGGTTACACGGCGGGGATACCGGGCGTAATTTCAAAAAACCTTTTACGCACTCATCCTTTACACACAAAATAAACAGCTATCATACACAGCTGCTTTACTTAACAAACATGGTTACAATTCGTACTAGCCATACGAAACAAAACCACACACAGCACACACTGAAATACGTGTAAGCACTCCAACTCCTGCCGCTTGCTCAAAACACACAGATATCCCTCCGCCTGCCAGGCGGGGGTTTAACATTCTTTCACAGCTTTCAACAGGACACAAAACCTAAACGCTTGCCACATACTAATGGACACACTCCAAAAGCACAAAAACAAGGCGCCTACAATAGCAACTCCACACAGACCACCCAACACATACGGCCACAATAATTATGTTTGAACATACGATTGAAAGCTGATGTGCCGGACCCCAATCACTGTTGACTGAAAACCGGTCGGGGACCGCTCGTGAACCTAGGTTTTTCACGAACCACAATCGTGGACGTCGCTTTTAAACCCAACCGAACTGGCGCTCATGGCCTCATGAACAACGACAATAAACCGACCACAACTGAAACTGGAGCCTCAATTTGCCTTCCAGAAACAACGACAATTACCAGACCACAACCGAACTGCGGCATCAAAATTGCTGCCAGACAAAGACAATAACCGACGCCTTTTGAGGCTGCTTCTGCACCCACTCGGGACCTTAAAGTTGGTGCTGTTACCACTCTTACCAAAAACACAAAGAACCATCAATATCAGACTCCGCGGAGATTACCAAACCAATTAGGCCTCTGCTGGCATAAGATGTCTCTTTTCTGACTTACAAGCTGCCTGTATTCAAAGTACCTTCCCAAATAGTAAATAAACAACCCTGTTTTCCGTAGCTTTGGCTGATCCTGCCCGGTCTTCTTTCTCTCCCTGGTGGTGTCAACGGGGACGAAAGGAGTCCTCTTCCCAAAAATTCTGGGTGGGCGCCAGAGGGGGCCAGACCCGATGGCCATCAGGTAGAGAGCAGGGATCTGGCTGGCTCGCCAAATGATGTACTAAAATAGGATATCGATCTAATATCGATACCAACTGAGCGGACAAAAGACTCTCAACAGTTAAGTTAGAAAGTGTATATTATTGACGGCCGGGCAGCTGCGTGGGTGGGGATAGCTCCCTAATACGCACTTCAAGGATCAAAGGTAATTACAAGAGCCTTTAATCCACAAGATGTGAATACAAATGAATATTCATACCCTTGTCAACCGCCTTTTCCGCTTGTATGTACTTGACAAAAGGCCGCTATAGCATGCGTAGTTTGTTTTCTGAAAGAGTCAGGGTCTTATTGGGGAAGTGGTCACCAAAGGGAGGAAAGTTAAAAACTAATCTAGAAGGAGGGTGGTGGGGTATGCAGATTCAGAATCACCATTAACTACAACCTCCCCCACTTATCACCATGCCCAGCAGTGACAGTGAGGGGAGAACCTGAACCTCCCCCACCACTTCCCAAACTTCCCCCAAAAGGACCCATAGCATCAAGGACCCGAAAACAAATAAAAAAACTCATTCAAGCACCTCTAAGACAAGAAATGACTTCTGATGGAGAAACAAAACTGATTAAAGTTCCCTTCTCCTCAATTGATTTTGAAATTTGGGAAAAGAGTGCTAAAGGTTATCGAAATAACCCAATAGGGGTTGCTAAGAAGATGAAGTTTATGATTAGGCAACATTACCTGATTAGGCAGACGTCCAACTATTGCTTGATGCTTTAACAGAAACTGAGAAGCAATTGGTTTTAAAAGTAGCTAAGGATCTGGCTGAGGATGATTGTAGAACAACACAGAAAGATGTTAAAGAGGTATTTCCCCTTCAAGACCCAGGCTGGGATCCTAATAATGATGAGGGGTTGGGACGGTTAAAGAGATACCAGGAATTGATAGTAAAAGGACTGGAAAGAGCTGTCCCCAAAACCATAAACTAGTCAGTCCTATATGCTATCAAACAGGGCCCCTCTCAAACACCTTCTGAATTTCTAGATCACCTGCGAGACGCAATGCGCCGACACACCCCCTGGATCCTAGATCTGATGAAGGGATGCAGCAATTAATAAATTTATTTTTAGGACAGTCTACAAGAGATATCAGGCGGAAACTCCAGAAGATCCAGAGTCCAAACAGCCAGAATTTAGAAGCCTTGCTAGATGAGGCCTAGAGGTTTTTAGTAACCGGGAAGAAGCATATAAACAAGGGATGAAGAAATTAGTGGCAGTAGTAAAAGAGGGAGAAAAAGGAAAACATAGGCAAGGTTCACTGAAACAGGGTCCACCCCGACTGGGAAAAGACCAATGTGCATTTTGCAAGAAATTTGGCCACTGGAAAAACCAGTGCCCAGAACTAAGAAGGGGTGATGAACATAGAAAAGGTGATCGAAAAGGAGAAAAGGTGGTTGCTCATGCAAAAGAAGACTGAGGGGGACCAGAGGGCCCTACCCTAGAGGACCCTCTGGTTATGGTCAAACTGGGGAACAAAGAAAAGGAAGTGGAAGTCTTGATAAATACAGGGGCAACATTTTCAGTTCTGAATAAGGCCCTAATACCGGTAACCAATGATTATGTTATGGTAAAGGGGGCAACTGGCCAACCTGAAAGAGCTCATTTTTGCAAACCATTGAAGTATAAATTGAGAAAACAGTGGGGAATCCACCGATTTTTATACATGCCTAATGCTCCATCTGCACTTTTGGGCGGAGATCTGCTAGAGCAGCTGGAGGCAAAAATAACATTTAAGAATGGGGAAATTATTTTGGAGGTAAAAGACCAACAATACATAGAACTGTTAAGTTTAATGATGATAACTAAAGAAATTGAAGTTGCAAATGAAGAGGGAAATTTCAAGAAAATAATGGATCAGGTATTTCCTGGGGTGTGGGCTTCTGATATACCAAGAAGGGCAAAGAATGCACTACCAGTACAGATTAAACTCAAAGAAGGAGGACAACCAGTCAGAGTTAAACAATACCCCCTAAAGAAAGAAGATAGAGAAGGGATTAGTCCCATTATTGAAAACTTTTTGAAAATAGGACTACTGAAAGAGTGTCAGTCTGATTTCAATACTCTTATCTTGCCAGTGAAAAAGCCTGACGGGTCATACAGGTTGGTACAAGATTTAAGGGCTGTTAACAAGGTAACTAAGGACTTGTATCCAGTAGTTGCCAATCCTTACACCCTGTTAACCTGTTTAACACCTGAACTAACGTGGTTTACTGTTTTAGATCTAAAGGATGCATTCTTTTGCCTACCTATCCATGAAGCCAGCCAGAAAATTTTTGCATTCGAGTGGGAAAGCCCTAAATCTGGACGCAAAACACAGCTCACATGGTGCGTATTGCCACAGGGGTACAAGAACTCTCCCACTATCTTTGGGGAACAGCTTGCAAAAGATTTGGAGTCCTGGGAACCTCCTCCAGGAGAAGGACAGCTCCTCCAGTATGTGGATGACCTCTTAATTGCCACCCAGACCCAAGAAACATGCTTGGATTAGACGGTAAGCCTCCTAAACTTTCTGGGCCTGCAAAGGTATCGAGCATCCCAAAAGAAGGCTCAGATAGTAAAGCAGACAGTCATTTACCTAGGCTATGAAGTGAGTGCTGGACAAAGAACCTTAGGGCAAGATCGCAAGGAGGCAATCTGCCAGACCCCAAAGCCTCAGACAGTGAAGGAACTGAGAACCTTTCTAGGCATGACAGGGTGGTGCAGACTGTGGATTTATAATTATGGATTGCTTGTTAAACCTCTGTATGCCTTGATCACAGAAGGGAGCAGAGATCTTCAATGGACAAAAGAAGCAAACCGAGCCTTTGACCAGCTGAAGAAGGCTCTAATGTCAGCACCAGCCCTAGAACTTCCAGATCTTCCTTCCTCAGCTGAAGTATGGGAGAACCTGTGATCCATGATTGCCTGGAGACCTTTGAAGCCACCTACTCCAGCCGCCCGGATCTGAAGGATACCCCGCTTGAGGATGCTGAGACCTAGTTCACTGACAGGAGCAGCTATGTCATCAGTGGAAGGAGGCATGCTAGGTATGCCGTTACCACGAGCAGAGAGGTAATAGAGTCTGGACCATTACCAACAAATACCTCTGCACAGAAGGCTGAAATAATTGCCTTAATTCGAGCCCTAGAGCTGGCTGAAGGAAAGAAAATTAACATCTACACAGACTCAAAATATGCATTTGGTGTAGTTCATGCACACGGAGCCATTTGGAAGGAGAGAGAACTGTTGAACTCACAAAGGAAGAATATTAGGCATGCACAAGAAATACTGAGACTATTAGATGCAGTACAATTACCTGAAGAAGTAGCCATCATGCACATCAAAGTGCACCAAAAAGTGAGCTCTGAATTGGAGGAAGGGAATATGCTGGCAGATAGGGAGGAAAAAGAAGGAGCAAAAGGTGAGATAGCTGATGAGACATTTGAGGCGGCATTAATTCCAGATGGAAAAATTTCTATTAACGTAAGCCATTATACAATAAAAAGGATAAGAAACTTATCAAAGTAGAGAAGGCAAGTTATAACCAAGAGGAATGGGCTGTAACAGAAGAAGGGAAACTTGTAGTGCCCTCCTATTTGTTATGGTCATTAGTACAGAGGGAACATGAGAAAACACACTGGGGAATAGATGCCCTATATAACCATTTGAAAGAAAGAATCATGGCCAAGAAGTTGCAAGGCACAGTGATACAAGTAACTCGTCAGTGTAGTCTTTGCCTCCAAACTAATCCTAAAAATACCCCAAAGCCGAAAGTGGGACAAATTGGGAAAGGCTGTGGACCTGGGCAACAATGGCAAATTGACTTTACAGAACTGCCCAGGAAGGGAGGGTGTCATTACCTGTTAGTGTTAACTGATACCTTTTCAGGATGGCCAGAAGCCTTTCCTGCTAGGACAGCTAAGGCTCGAGAGGTGACCAAAGCACTGTTGCAAGAAATAATACCACGATTTGGAGTTCCAGCCACCATATCCTCAGATAGAGGGCCACACTTTATTTCAAAAATTGTACAACAAGTAAGTTACTACCTGGGAATAGACTGGGAATTGCATACCCCATACCATCCTCAATCTAGCGGCCAAGTGGAAAAAAAAATGAACCATTTGATTAAACAACAAATTGTGAGACTAAGGCAAGAAGCAAATTTGCCCTGGCCCCAGGCTCTTCCATTGGCATTATTGCGAATTCGGACAAAACCAAGGGCAAAAGAGAAGCTATGCCCTTTTGAAATATTGTATGGAAGGCCATATGCAGTTCAAGAGGTAACAACACCCATTCAAGTAGGGGAAGAAACCCTACATAGATATATGGTGGCCCTAAATAAACAACCTAGAGAAATTGAGAAATATGTGGCTAGAGCTCGAAATGGAGAACTAGATGTGCCAGTACATGATGTACAACATAGGGATTATGTGTACATTAAGTCTTTTGCAGAAAAGACCTTGGAACCGCAGTGGGAAAGACCATTCCAAGTGCTCCTCACTACCTTCACTGCAATCAAAATCAAAGAACAGAAGGCCTGGATCCATCACTCCCGAGTGAAGAAAGCCCCAGAGGGAACTTGGAAGGTCACACCAAGCGATAGTGAACTGAAGCTGAAGCTCACTCAGAATAACGAATAAATGGACTAATAGTTATCATGGACATTATGTGGAAGGTTGTAACTATTGTAGTAATTACCTTAGCCGTAACAAGAGTGAACACAATACCACGCAGGTATAATGTGACTGGGATATACCAGTGCCAAGGAAGAACTTATGACCCTTACTCTCGTAAGGTTTTAAACAAGATGCTAAGAGTCACAAATGCAAACTTGTAAGAAGGAAGAAATGTTTGGGGATGTAAGTATGCATTCATGCAGGATGGGTTCCACGAGGCTTACCACCCGCCCATGAAACCCATCCGGATCAGTCCTGAATGCTGTGATAAATGCTTGAGGAACATCTGTCTCATCATTGGTGGGATGTGCTTTTTGGGTGGTCTCCGACAGCAACTAGTACACCTTAATCCACCCTATAGTTGTGTTGCTTATTTTAGTTAGCATAAGTTTGGTGCTATCTATTGTAATACTTATTTAAAATTAGAGAATGCTATGACGAGTAGCAACTTTACTCTGTATACTGAGTAAAGGAATTTACTCATTTTAAAGAAGAAGTGGGGAAATGAGACACTACTTTTGAAGATATTGCTGCTGGGAAAGAGAAGCTTTGCTGAAATCAGTTAAAATTTAGAGGATAGTTAAGAGAGAGAGACTGTATTTAGATATGCTAATCCCGGAGCTAACAACTCATTGCCTGTCAAGTTTATGTTTGTGTAAGTTGGGCTTGTAAAAACACAAGATGATTGCAGACCCTCTATCTCCAGAAACGGTCCTGGGAACAAGAAATTCCAAGGAGTCATTTATCACATATCCATCAAAGGTTGAAAGTTTATAACGAGGAAGACTAGTTTTACTTCCTCCCTTTGGTGACCACTCCCCACATAAGACCCCCGACTCATTTCAGAGAACAAACTACGCATGCTTAATAGCCTTTTTGTCAATTAGCATACCAAGCGGAGAAGAGGAGGTGACAAGGGTATGAATATGCATTTGTATTTTGTGTATTCAACATTCTTGTGGATAAAAGGCTTTGTAATTACCTGTGATCTTTGCAGTGCCTATTAGGGAGCTATCCCACGCAGCTGCCCGGCCGTCAATAAACATACACTTTCTAACTTAACTGTTAGAGAGTCTTTTGTCCGTCTCAGTTGGGTATCGATATTAGATCGATATCCATATTTTAATAAATCTCAAGTTTTCTAAATTCCCTCCCCAGACCCAAAACTGCCCCAAATGTTCCCCAGAAATGTCTCCATGGACCCCCAAGTGCTCCTCTTGAGCCTGTCTGAGAAAAAGATGATAAAAAGATGAACAAAGGACTGCAAATAATACTAATTCGCATTAAGACAGAGAAATAAAAAACCAATAAATCTTCTTTAATTAATAAAGAGGACTTTGTTACTTAGAGCCAATGAACATTCATTTCCGTGCCTGCTAAAAAGGTATAGATTTTTTCTATAAATATAAAACATGTAGTAAAAAATATTATTATTACGAAGTGAAATAAATCTAAATCTAAATTTTAAATAATTAAATATATTATATACTTAAAAATTAACACTAAAGCATAAATTACATGAACATTTTTGGATATTTTGGGGTGTCAGTCCCAGGCGGGCCATGTCAGACATGGTGAGGCTGGGGGTGAGGAGCAGGTTGTACAAACAGGGTCAGCCCTCAAGGGGCTCATCCTTCTGCGTGCCCACACCTCCTAAGGAGATATTCAGCATCAAGAGCACCTGGGGAATGCTTCTGTCACACTTCTCTGAACTGAAAATTTAAAAAATATTCCCTTGACTATAACCAAAATCATGAGGTGCACTTTGAAATCTTCCTCCTTTAAAGAACTCCAAACTGACTCCAATGAGGTGCACAAGGCCTGGAGATCTGAAGACAATGGAAGGAAGAGAAACAGCCCCCAAAGTCTTTCTGTATTTTAATGATCCCGAGGGTGGATTTGGGGCTGAGTGCAGCAGCCCCAGGCTCTGAGAGAAGTCTGAAGAAGCTGCTGAAGGAGTCAGAAGCAAAACTCCAAGTCCCTGGGAGCATCCCTGTCCCCACTGAGGGCAGGGACTGCCAAAGTCTCCCCAGGGCCTGGTGAGAGCAGATCCTTGAGGCCAGGAGTGCAGGGAGCCAAAGGCTGTGGGCAGGGAACTGCAATGCTGAGCAAGCCCTGGGCTGGCTGGAGGCAGCAGAAAGGCCAAGCCCTGAGCCCAGGGCTGGCACAGCAGGGCCTGTCCCTCACGGGGGGCTCGGGGCTCTCTGTGGGGCAGGGGGATGTGAGGGGCAGGAAGGACAAATGGCATCAACCTGTGTGACACTGCAGATCCTCGTGGAACCAAGGGGACAGGGGGACACTGTGGGAAGTTGTGGCACCAAGGGGATCATTGTGGCACTGTTGGGCCCATGGAACCAAGGGGCCAGGGTGACACTGTGGGGCCTCATGGAAACAAGAGGCCACTGTGAGCCTGCAGGGCTGGAACAGCCCAGAACACTGAAATGCTGGGGGGAAACAAAGGTTACTTTCCTGGAGTTTGGTGCACAGGAGAAACCACCCAGATATTCTCAAGAGGTCAAAATGACACAAAATTTTACAGGCAAATACAGAAAATCAAGGAACTTTGGAAAAGGATTTAATAAAACATCCAATTCAACATAAAACTTATAGCATATAACTTCATTAACTTAATGCATTTAACCTAGAAACCTTTAAACACTGAAGTTGTTGAGGTAACCAAAACCATTCCATATAAAGAGCATTAGAAGGAGAGGAAAGAGAGAAAGGGAGACAGAAAGACAGAAGCTCTCTAGAAAGACATGCATATGGATAACAACTGCTCGTATTCTAGCGTGGGTGAGACACAAACCCCAGGAGGAGGCAGGGTATGGACCATGGGCTGAGCACCTGCTCCGTGTTTTAAACACCTGGGCCTTTGTGGGCCTCTCCCCAGGTGTGACTGTCTATTGCTGGGGCAATCAGAGCCTGGGTTAGCCCTGCCCCACTGTGTGACTGAGGGACAGCTCATCCCAAGGGGTCTGGGGACATGGATCTCATCCAGCCTCTGACAGTGACCACGGTGACACTGAGGAACCTCCTGGAACCATGGGTCAGTATGACAATGCGGGTCCAAGGACACCATGATGACACTGCGGAACCTCCTGGAACCATGGGTCAGTGTGACAATGTGGGTCCAAGGACACCACGGTGACACTGCGGAACCTCCTGGAACCGAGGGGCCATGGTGACACTGTGGGGCCTCACAGAACTTAGGAGTCCATTGGGACTGACACACAAGATGTCTTTACAGACAATTCAATGGGTGAGAGTATGGGTGTTAATGTCTTTGAAATGTGTCTTAATGTCTCTATTAACTTCAAGTAACAATTTTATTACAGAGCCCAGAGAGCTTGACTCCTGAAATAGACAAGTGGGTCTGCACCAGCTTGAGTTTCTGAACTTTGGGGTAAAATGTCAGGTTCAAGAGGGGAAGAGAAGTAGAACCACCGGAGTCAAAGATGCACTTCTCATGGAGATATGATCATTGCTCATTTATTGCACGAATTTCATGCATTATATAGACAAAAGCAGGGTTCACGCTACTCTAAATGCTTTATGATAGGTGACAATGCTTTGTGCACGCGAGTATCAGGCGAATGTATACAATTTGATTGATTAAATGTTGCAATAAACTATCCCCTTTTACCATTAATATATCCTGTTCAACATCCTCTTTCTGTGCTGCTCTAGCCAACTTTCTTCTTCATTATCAAAGTCAAGGACAAGTCAGAGATTCCTCTTTACACATGCAGTATTCCTTCATAGCATGGGTTGTGCAGCATATATCCTTTTTCTAATAAAATTTCCCTTTCAATTCCCCTTTTTCTCTTTGCCTGCAAGACAAGTCTTTCCAATAACTTCTTTCTACATCTTAACAAGCAGCATCCTAATATCACTACAATAATAATTGGGATTGGCAATTTGACTATCAATAAAAGCCATCCGATTAATCCTAGTCTATTAAGCCAGTCAGTAAAGGGATCATGTCCCACAGTAATAATTTTTAAATTCTTTTGAAGATCGTGTATTTTCTTATGTATGCTTTCAGAATGGTCCCTCGAATTGAAACAGCACATGTTTTCAATTTCAGAACAACCACAGCCTTGTGCTAAAAGCAAAAAATTAATAGCAGTGCAATTCTGCAAAGTAGCATGTCTAATTGATTCTGTGTCCTGCAATAGCTGTGATAAGATAGTAGAAGTCAGATTAAATTCTTTGCTAGCCCAGCAAGCAAGCTTTTTAATATTTCCTGCATTAATCTCTGTTCCTACAAAGGGAAAAAACATCATCCCTAGTCTGGCCCCTTCTGAAGGGAGTGCAACACTGGCGTTACAATTTTCATTAAGGTATGAGAGAGACCTTTTGTGACCTATTGTCGAGGTGTCAGTCAAAAGTCCTCTCATGTGAGGGGCAAAGATTTTTAGTCTCCCTAAATAACATGGTCCTCCTACTGGGTTTCTTGGAATTCCATTCCATGCTCGATCTCCACAAATCAGGAATATTCCAGGTGGCAGTTGTTGTCACCCACGACATCTACGGATTCACCTGTTTAATGTCACCCCACATTTTTAATGTGTCTCCTGTAACATTTTGTTGTCCAATACTCTCCCATCCTCTGTTTCTTCATAACCTGTTATACAGGGGATCTTTAAACTCAACAAGTCCAGGTGCCATTTCTAACCTGTTTTGGAGGTCTAACATTATCACAATTGATTAAATGAGTAACATCTTCAAACTCTCCTGTGGCAACACTGGCCAAAATGTCCAATTCCTGTATGAATGATTAAGAGTCTACATTTAGAACTGTAATAATTGCTTTCTGCCATGTCGAGCCTCTATCAAATGACCAATACTGTGTTGTTTCCAAGTAGCGGCATTCTCCTTCTTCTGAGCAACCACTTCTATAATTTAAATGTTTAAGAAACACTGTATGATTGACCCAGTCTGAAAAGGTTTTGTTTTCTAGCTCTATGGGAAGTCCAATTAGACAAGTTCTAAATGGATCACCTGGTGTTTGTAAGCTTAAACAAAAGTCTGCTGTCCCTGAGGCATTGGCCCAAGTCAGCCAAACATTTTGTCTATGAGGCATATCAAGCAGGGAATGTATGTTCACTATCATGCCAAAGAGGCATATTCCTGTCCACAAATGGCACACCATACTCTTATGACAGTTGTTCTCTTAGCAAAACAAACTTGTCTAATGCTCGTTTGACCACCCAAATCTGTTGGTGGTCAGACCTTTTACACCTCCAAAGGTACTTATTTGTGTATTATTTACAGGGTTTGATTTACAATGGAAGCGTCTATTAAAAACTGATCAAAGCCTACAGTATAACAATTAGTACATAAACTACCTCTATTATCTACTTGTTCACTACTTCTAAAAACAATTCCACATTTTCCACAAATTAGCTCTAACTGTAAAAAGCACACAGAAGCAAAAGCACAATTAGTATAAAAATCTATTCCTACTTGTAAATACTACTAAACTCTGTTCCCAAATTCCAAGTAACTATCCCGATATAATACATTCAGTAATCAAAAAGACGTCCACACCATACAATTGTGGAGCAGGGACCACAGCGATGAGTTCCTCTATCAGTCTCCGAATCACTCTCTGCTGTCTGTCCCGTGAAAGCTGGTTTTCACTGCTGGCTTGGTCCATTGGCTGGGTACCCACAATGGACCTTCATCTGTAGAGACACAACTATGCCCATGACCATTAAACTGTAAAGGGCTAGGACCATCCCAAGTGCCTGTCTTTGGGTTTTTGTACTATATCTCTGAATTTCTGGTGTTGCTTGCATTTTTATTTGGCTGTTACCGATAACGACAGGTGGTTGTTTCAAATATCCTACAAGACTTAAAAAATTTAAATTAAATAAAACCTGATACTGCTGACAATCGGGATAATTTTGATCAGGCGTCTTGTTTATATAGATAATCTTTTAGTGTCCTGTGGGCTCTTTCTATTATGGCTTTCCCTGTAGACACATGTGGTATTCCAGTGACATGTTTAACTCCCCATCTCTGCAGAAAAGAGGCTACCTTTCTGCTTGTATAGGCAGGCCCATTATCTGTTTTCAATTCTTTTGGCACCTTCATGATTGCAAAGCATGCTGTCAGATGTTTTACCACATGTATCGCATGCTCACCTGGCAAGGCAGTTGCCCAAATCATTTTAGAGTATGTATCAATGGTAACATGTACAAATTTAAGTCTCCCAAAATCAGGCACATGAATTACATCCATTTGCCAAATTTCACAGGATTGTAATCCTCGAGGATTAACTCCCAGGCCTAAACCAGAACCATGGTGACTACACTGTGGACATGTATGAACTATTCCCTTTGCATCTGTCCATGTAATTTTAAATTGTGCAAAGCTTTGGCAGCTTGGTGAAATAATGAGTGACTTTCTTGTGCTGCTTTAAATGAATCAACAGGCGGTTTGATTGCTGAACTAACACGTGCATCTGCCCTTGAATTTCCTTCTCCTAACCCTAACTCTGTTTTGTGACTCCGAATATGAATTATGCAACATTGTTCCTGTCGATCTGCTACAGCTCATCTAATCTACAAAAATAACCCATAACTTGTTTGATTAATGCATTTTCTATTCTGTTCACTACTCCTACAACGTATAATGAATCAGAAACTATATTCGAGAGTTGAGTACGCCAGTTGGTTAGTGCCCATGCTACTGCAGCAAGCTCTAAAGTTTGCAATGAATCTCCAGTTGTGCCATCAAACACATGATGTTTCCACTCATTGTCTTCCTTCCAGTTACAGGCAGCTCGTTTTTTCTGTCTTCTAGCATCTGTCAAAACTCTTATACCTTCTAATGGGTGAGGTACAATTTTTGGCATCTCTATCCATTGCTGTTGTGTTAGCATCTGATTTATTTGCCTTATGGGCTGTTTGTTGTGCACTGTGCCTGTGAATCCAATCAAAACTTCTTGCAGTGGCACCGAATGTCGGGGCATCCATTCAAAATTTTCTGTTTTCAAAAGTATACTGATATTGTTGGGTTCCTTTCCACTTATTTCCAATACTCTTGTAGGTGCTTTATGGATTATGCTATTGCATAAGCTCTTTGCCAGATGCTCACTGAAGGTGTATGTGGAGTAAAAATCCATTCTAACAAAACAAAATCTGATTGAATCTGCTTGCTCTCCTTAGCTTTGTTGTTCAAGTGATCCTGCTTGGCATCATAATCCAAGGGATCTTTTCCCTCTTTTTCTTTTTGCCAAGCAGTCCACTGGCAGATAAGAGCAAAAGGAGACTGATGGGTGTTGCAAACAAGAATAGCTAAAGGTAAATTTTCAATTCTTCTTTGGGAACTTGCTGTTAATATTTTGTTGCTAAGGTAATGGATGCAATCTTTTTGTTCTTGAGATAACGTAATAGACATATGAGGGTCAGTGCCTTTCAGAAGGCTCATCAAGGGAGTCATTTCATCATTTTGAATCCCTACAACAGTCCTGATCCACTGCAAATCGCCAACTAGTTTCTGGGCATCATTTAGGTTGTAAATTCTGGTGGTGGTTGTAAATTCCGTGGAGAAACTGTTGCATTAGTGATTAACCAGCCAAAATATTTCCAAGGAGATTGTTTCTGGATTTTTTCTGGAGCGATTTTTAATCCTTTACTTTATAATATGTCACTGTCAGAGTATTTCTTGGAATGGTTCCTTTGGACAGAAAAGAATATCATCCATATAGTGATAAATAATCATCCAATGGAACTTTCTTCTGATTGGTTGCAGACCCCAGGCAACAAATGTTTGGCACATAGTTGGAGAGTTTTTGATTCCTTGCAGCAAAACTGCCCATAGCTGCTCATAGCAGCATACGAGTTCAGCCTGTGAGGGGCCATCAAGAGCTGTGAGGGGCCGTGAGGGGCTGTGAGGGGCTGTGAGGGGCTGTGAGGGGCTGTGAGGGACTGTGAGGGGCTGTAAGGTGCCATGAGGGGCTGTGAGGGGCTGTGAGGGACTGTGAGAGGCTGTGAGGGGCTGAGGGACTGTGAGGGGCTGTGAGGGGCCATGAGGGGCTGTGAGGGGCTGTGAGGGGCCATGAGTGTTTGTTAGGGCCTGTGAAGTGTCATGAGGGGCCATGAGCTTTGATGGGCCCTGAGGGCTCATGAGGAGTTGTGAAGGGCCATGAGGGGCTGTGAGGGACCTTGAGGGGGAATAAGGGTCTCTGAGAGGCTGTATGATTCCAGGTAACTAATGGAAACAAGGGTGCATTGTGGCACAGCAAGGCCTTGTGGAACCAAGGGGCCATGGTGATCCTGGGAAGCCAAATAAAACCAAGGAGCCATTGTGACACTCTGTGACCTCATGGAACCAAGGGGCCACTGTGTCATTGTGGAGTCCCATGAAACCAAAGAAACCATTTGGACACTGCAAGGCCTCAAGGAACCAAGGGGCCATTTTGCCACTGAGGAGCCAAGGAGACCATTGTGATATCGATGGGCCCCATGGAAACAAAGATATGTTGTGATACTACAGGGCCTCATGGAACCAAGGGGCAATTGTGATACTGCAGGGCCTCCATAATCCAAGGAACGTGAAACAGGTCTGGTTGGCTTTACCTCCTCGGGGCTTCCTGACTGGTCCAGTTGACCTTGGCATGCTGAGGGTCACTTCTCATCTGTCCCTAAAACCCTGGAGTTCTGTGCTTTCCTTCCTGTGGGAAAGAACTTAAGGGCAAGACCAACAAGGCTGACATCCTACTGGGAGTCTGTTATCATCCATCCAACCAGGAAGAAAGGTGGACACCTTATTCTATAAGCAGCTGGAGAATGTTTCAGGATCTCCAGCCCTTGTTCTTGTAGGTGACTTCAACCTACCAGACATCTGCTGAGAACCTAATTCAGCAGAGAAGAAAAATTCCAGGAAGTTATTAGAGTGTGTGGGGGACAATTTCTTGTTACAGCTGGTGAGTGACCCCACAAGGGGAAGGACTATGCTAGACCTTTTGTTTATAAATAGAGATGGGCTGGTGGGAGATGTGGTGGATGGAGGCTGCTTGGGGCACAGTGATCATGAAATTATAGAGTTCTCAATGTTTGGTGAAATCAGGAGGAACATCAATATGACTTTTACATTGAATTTCTGAAGGGCAGATTTTGGCCTATGTAAGAGACTTACTCGAAGACTTCCTTGGGAAGCAGCCCTTAAAAACAAAGAGTCCAGGAAAGTTGTGCGTGCTTCAACAGAAATTATGAGGGCACAGGAACAGACTGTCCCTGTGTGCTGAAAGATGGGTCAATGAGGCAAATATCCAGCCTGGATAGGCAAGGAGGTTTTGAAGGAATTTAGGAATAAAAAGAGGATGTACCATCTTTGGAAAGAGGGTCAGGTCTCTCAGGAAGTATTTAAAGGGGTTGCTAGGGCATGTAGGAAAGAAATTAGGGAAGCCAAAGCTCAGTTCGAGTTTAATTTGACAACTTTTGTAAAGGATAATTAAAAACGATTTTACAAATACGTTAATGGCAAAGAAAGGGTAAAACCAACATTTGTTCTCTATTGGATGAGGGAGAGAACTCAGTAACTGCAGATGAGGTGAAGGTAGAAGGAAGGAAGGCCTTCTGTGCCCCAGTCTTGAGGGGGAAGATGGTTTGTCCTCAGGACAACTGTCCTCCTGGGCTGGTAGATGGTGTCAGGGAGCAGAATGGTGCCCCTGTTATCCAAGAGGAGGCAGTCAGAGAACTGCTGAGATGCTTGGATGTTCATAAATCTGTGGGACCAGATGGGATCCACATCAGGGTGGTGAGGGAGCTGGCAGATGAGCTTGCAAAGCCACTCTCCATTATTTACCAGCAGTCCTGGCTCACTGCTGAGGTTCCAGATGACTGGAAGCTGGCCAATGTGACACCCATTCACAAAAAGGGTGGGAAGGAGGATATAGACCAGTCAGCCTGATCTCAGTACCTGGTAAGGTGATGGAACAGTTTATACTCAGTGTCATCACACAGCACTTACAGGATGGCCAGGGTATCTGACCCAGCCAGCATGGGTGTAGGAGGGGCAGGTTTGACCAACCTGATCTCCTTTTATGACCAGGCGACCCGCCTGGTGGATGCAGGACAGGCTGTGGATGTTGTATATCAGGACTCCAGCAAGGCCTTTGACACTGTCTCCCACAGCATTCCCTGGAAAAGCTGCAGCCCACGGCTGGGACAGGAGAACTCTCTGCTGGGTTCAGAACTGGCTGGATGGCTGGGCCCAGAGAGAGGTGGTGAGCAGTGGCTGCATCCAGCTGGCAGCCAGTGACCAGTGGTTTCCCTCAGGGGTCTGTGCTGGGGCCAGCTCTGGTCAATACTTTTATTGATGACATGGATGAGGGGATTGAGTCTTTCATTAGTAAATCTGTGGATGGCACTAAGCTGGGAGCGTGTGTCCATCTGTTGGAAGGTAGGAGGGCTCTGCATAGAGACCTGGAATGGCTGGATGGATGGGCAGACTCCAGTAAGATGAAGTTTAACAAGTGCAAGTGCTGGGTCCTGCACTTTGGCCACAACAACCCCTGCAATGTTACAGGCTGGGGACAGAGTGACTGGACATGAGCCAGGGTGTGCTGATGGACAGCAGGCTGGACATGAGGCAGCAGTGTGCCCAGGTGGCCAAGAAGGCCAATGGCTGCTGGCCTGGATCAGGAACAGTGTGGGCAGCAGGAGCAGGGAGGTCATTCTTGCCCTGTACTCATCACTGGTGAGTGCTGTGTCCAGTTCTGGGCCCCTCGCTTTAGGAAGGAGATGGAGACTCTTGAGAATGTCCAGAGGAGGGCAACAAGGCTGGTGAGGGGTTCAGAACACAAGTCCTGTGAAGAATGACTGATGGGGCTGCGGGTGTTTATCCTGGAGAAAATGAAACTCAGGGGTCACCTTATCACTCTCTACAGCTATCAGAAATGTAGGTGTAGTCAGGTAGGGGATGGACTCTGTCACCAAGCAGCAACAGAAAGAACGAGAGGACACAGACTAAAGCTGTGTCAAGGGAAAAGTAAGTTGGAGATTAGCAAAAAAGTTTTTCAAGTCAAGAGTGATAAATACTGGAGTGGTCTGCCAGGGGAGGTGGCGGAAGTACCATCCATGAATGTGTTTTAAAAAAGACTGCATATGGCACTTGGTGCCATGGTCTGGTTGAGGTTTTAAGGAATAAGCAGTATTCGATCATGAACGGCTCTTGCAACCCAGTGATTCTGTGAATTCTGTGATTCAGCAAATGAAGCAGCCCAGGTCCCTGATCTTCTCCTGCCAGGCCCAAAGCCCATCCTGTCAGTGCTACAGAGCCTCTGCAGCCCCTCCTCAGTGCCCAGAACAGGGAGCCCCACAGGGAGACACAGCAGCCCAGATGTGCCCCCCTGGCCTGGGCTGCCTCTGGCAAGGCAGCAGCACCAGGCACTGCAGAAGCCTGCAGACAATTCCTGCAGCACTTGGAGTGTTGTATCCCTTTTGGGAATGTTCTCCCCCCCAAAGCCCCTCCCCCAGAAACTGTAACCTGGCCTGGGTTACCTGCCCCCTTGTCTCCTGACCTATGGCCATCGGCCAGGTAACTTGACCCCGACCCCAAAGGTGATAAAATCCCCTCTCCCCCCATGTGACTCCCCTCTTGCCTCTGGATCTCCTTCATGGAATAAAGGCCTTGGAATACATCCTGGGGTAAGGAGCCTCTTTTGTAACTCTCTCTACCCTATTTTGTAGTTCCCCTCTGTAGTTTTCTCCTGTCCCTTTAACCCCCCCTCAAGCTGCCAGCCCAGATTTAGGGGGAGTATTGGAAGAGGGAACTACAGAATAGGGTAGAGAGAATTGCAAAAGAGGCCCTCTTACCCCAGGATGTATTCCAAGGCCTTTATTCCTTGAAGGGAATCCGGAGAGAGAGAGAGATCACATGGGGGAGAGGGGTTTTTATCACCTTTGGGGTCGGGGTCAGGTTACCTGTCCAATCCTATAGGTCAAAAGACCAGGGGGCAGGTAACCCAGGCCGGTTACAGTTTCTGGGGGAGGGGTTTTGGGGGAAAAGCATTCCTAAAGGGGATACAACACCCCTCTTCCAATACTCCCCCTAAATCTGAGCTGGCAGCTTGTGGGGGAGTGGAGGAACAGGGGAATCTACAATTGGCGTCCCAACGTAGAGTTTAAACCTACATAATAGGCTGGAGCCTCCTCAGAAGGTCTTAGAAGCTTTTCGGACTGTTCAATTACCTGTCTCACTGATTCAGCAGTTTTTTGTACAGCTGGGGGTGGGAAGGATAAAAGCGGTAGCCTGGACCTGTACAGGTCGGTTTCGAATAGGGTACATCTGTAGCCAAGAAACAGAAATCTTTTTTCTTTTCGTGGGTTTCCCTGTAGGCACTGGCGTCGTGCGGGCCAGGGAAACTCTGCATTGTGGGTGTGTTGTAAGCTCTGGGGGTCCCCGTAGTGAGCCCCCTAACAGCCTAGGGCCGGGGAATTGGCATTGAGCCGTTTGTCCCCTGCTCTGTTTCACCCCCCGTCCCCTCCCGGGTCTCTGGTGAAAGCGGGAACAAGGGACGGTCCTGTTTCTTTGTTATATTCTGCTCAGAAGTTTAGAGAACTGGACACATTGTAACCTATCATGGGACTAACACCTTCGTGTCCGCAAAAGAGTTTATTAAAGAAACTTAAGCCACTTTTAAAAGATCTTAAAATATCTAAGAAGCTACTAACACAATTTACCTCGTGGTTAGCTAAAGAATACCCAAATACTAACTGGGAGAATGTCACTTCTGTCGCATTTTGAGATAATATTGGACTAATACTAACAGAAAAAGCTGAAAATGGTGACAAAATTGTTCCGAAATTCATCCCAATTTTTTTAAAGGCACGCAAGCACCTATTGGCATCCAGATGCAACAGCCAGCCCGAGAAATCCACTTTAAGTAACCCCTTTATACCTCCGCAGTTTTCTATTTCCAGCTTAGAATCATCAGAGCCACGTGTGGACACGGCATGGCTCCACAAAGATGGCACCGACCACGTGGCTGGGTCTATCCATTCTAACCCATCTGTCCCTCAAAGCCCCGCCTCTCACCCATACCCCCTCCCCCTTAACCCCTCCACCCCTCACCCATACCCCCTCCCCCTTAACCCCACCCCCACCCCATCCCACGCCCCCACCTCTCCGCCCCCAGCCCTCCCCCCTGTTACTATGGCACACCTCCCTCCAGCTAGGATCCCGAAGCGGCTGGGGGGGGTAAAAGCGGACGGGGCGGCGTGGGTGGGGCGGCCGCGTTCAGCGGGGATTGCGAAAGCCCGGCGTGTGTGCGCGGGCTCTGCCCCGATCCCGTTTTCGGTGCGGGCGGCCCCGGCGCGGGGCGCGGGGCCGCAGCCGAGGACCGAGCCCCGCGCGGCTCCAGAGCCGCCGGGGACCCTGCTGCCCCCCCCACACCACGCGGAGGCGGGGCCACAGCAGACCCCGCGGGCCCCCCCTCCCCGTGCGGCGCGGCCGGTGGTTACTGTTGCTCCCGCTCCCCCCCCTCCCCCCGCGGCACGGCCGCTGGTTACTGTTGCTCCCCCTCCCCCCCCTCCCCCCGCGGTGCGGCGGTTGGCCCCGCCCACCCCGATCCCGGCAGGGCCAGCAGGGGGGGGGGGGGGGGGGGCAGGGTCCCTGCTCCCCCACAGCTGTGGGGGGTGCTGCAAACTGCTCACAGCTGCAAACCAGGAGCAATTTATATTGCAGCCCGAGATACACCCACATACACACACACACAGTAGTACCATATCTTCTGCCCTTCACACAACACACTTCCCTGAAACTAAAACTGACTCTGATGAAAACATACCTATGGTGGCACTTGTAGTATATGTTGGCAAGAAGAATGGTAGAAAAGAAAACAAACCATTTTCTTACCAGGATAAAAAGGAACTCTGCAAAATACAAAAAGATTTTGGCCGATTTAGCCAAATTTTTAAAAACATGATGACTGCCACATTCAGTTCAAATGAATTGGTACCTTCTGATATTAAAGACTTATTCAGATGTTTATTAACTCCATCTGAATATGAAATTTGGGAAAGCATTTGGAAAAAAAGTTTAAAAACAGTATTACAGGACATCCACCAAACACCTGATACAGCCAAAGATAATGACAATAATGATATCACATTGG
>JAGMWU010000150.1:47016-60070 GCA_018697195.1 Certhia americana | reverse complement strand
TTTGGAATTCTCTGATCACTCCCCACCTCAGGATCCTTTTCCAGTTTGGAATTCTCTGATCACTCCCCCAACCCAGGATCCTTTTCCACTTTCCCCCAGGGCTCTCCACCTTTGGAATTCTCGGAGGCTTCCAGCTCCGGGAGCAGAAAACATCCTGGTGGCTCTTGGATGTTCCCCACTCCTCTGATGCTCAGGGCCAAAGTTTCTCTGGAATTCTGAGGATTTCACTGGAATATCACACCCAGAATCCCGGATCTAAGTGTAGGAAGAGACTTCATCAAGCTGCAAACAACATTTTTTTTTTGGTTTCCCAGGATTCTCCCTGCCCTTCCCTCCATCCCTCCTCGCCGTTCCCAATTCCCAGGAATTTTGCAGCCTCTTCATTACCAAAGGTTGTATTTAAGATTCCCGTGTCTCCCGGCTTAATAACAACCCTCCCCCCAAAAACGAGTCTCTCCGGAATTAGCCGTAATTAAGGACATTGTGAAATATGGCGGGGGCAAAGGGAATTACGCTGGATTACTTTATTAATAATATTCCTTAACGACGCTGGAAATTGCTATTAGGCCTGAACATTCCTGCCTGGCTATGGAAATAGTCTTTTGCTATGCTAATCTAGCCCAATTTTCTTTTCAATGTAAACAAATTATCCTCTATTAATATGCTGTTCTCCTTGCATAGTTAATTATTGGAACAGTAAGGAATAAAAACGCTCCGGCTTTCGCCGTTTCGGATGGAAAAAGGGCTCCATAAATACTTTAATAGGGAGCTAATTATGCCCAGAATTCCGATGCCGAAAATGTGTTTGTAATTGCATTAAAACGGTCTTCTGTTCAAATATTGGGAAGCTGGCTAATTGGAGGTAAGCTGGAATTTCAATATTGTGAATCAATGATTTCCAGCCGCTCCCTCTTCGGTTCTCTTTGCCTTTCCTAGTTGGCTTTGGGAAGGAAGGGAATATTTCCCGGTGCTTCCTATGAGCTGCTTTGGCTTTTGGAAAAATAAAAAGGGAATTTCAGAGCTCTGGGCCTGGATTTGCCAGGATTGGCCTCATCCCTCAAGGAGCGGGATGGAAAGAAAGATACTAAGAACTGGATTTTTGGGACGATTCCTCCGCGGAAAAAAAAAGTCGGTGGCGTTCCCATCGCCGGCGACGAGGACGTGGCTCGTGAGGGGCTGCTGCCAAGCTCAAAACTCATTCCCGACCTCAACCATTCCACTTTTGTGGAGAAGGGCACGCCGAGAGCACGCGGCAGGAGCGGGAGGGGGACAATGAAGCAGAGGGGGACAATGAAACGGTGGCACCGCGCACCCACCCCGGAGGAGGAGGAGGATGGGGAATGGCAACGGGCAAACAGCTTGTGGCACAAAGCAAAGGAGAGAATTCCAAATGGCTAATCTCCAGCCGCCCACACAAGTTTTGTCTCTCTTTAGCACCTTTCCCCCGTTGCTAAGTCTCGCATCCAAAAAACCCCGGAGAGGAGAGACGCTCCAAAGGCGTTCCAAATTATGCAGCAATATTGTGTGGAGCAGCTGAAAACAGGCTGGGAGAGGAGCTCGGTCCTGGTTATCTGGAGGGAAATGTTGATTATCTTTAGGGAATGTTGATTATCTTTAGGGAATGTTGATTATTCTCAGCTTGCTGACCCGGGGCAGTTTTAGCCCAGAAATCTTGTCCGTGCCCCTCAGATGGAACAGAAACTCCTAAAGCTGGCTTGTGTTCTGCCACACGAGCGACCTGAGTCAGGTTCTGTTTATTTCTGAAGGAGAAAATTCCAGAAAATACACCTGAAGGTGCATGACATGAGCAGAGGAGAGCTTTCCAAGTGAAAATTCCCAAGGAGTTAGCACTTCGATTTTCCTACCGAATACTCCAGCAAACCCAATTCCTTAAGCCTGCTCGTAGGAAGCCAAAGAAATCATCTGCTCCAGGGAAAAAAAAAAAAAAAAAAAAAAAAGACATGTCAGATCCCAGCTATCCTGCCAAAAATCCCCAAACAGCTTCCTAGCTTTGAAGGGAGGAGCATTTGAAATATCTTTGCGGAGTCGTGTCTGTTTGTCTGACAGATGTCTGCAATGTACTGGGAGCTGGAGTCATGCTCCGAATGTAAATAAGATTACGGGCCTCGCAATATTCCCATTCCCTGGGATTTACCTCCAGGCTGAGGAAAAGAAAACGGAAGCTGGGTTGGTTTTTTTTTTTCCCCCCTCTCCGTAGCTCACAAGCGGGATTAATGTTTTTTTTTGCCTCGTCAGTTAAATACCCAGGTTTGTCCTTTAATCCCGTGGTTACTCCAAAGGATCCAGCTGTAGGCCCAAAAGGTTCAAAAATAGAAATGATTCATTTGGAGGCATCTCTGCTTTCTCCTCACTTTGTCCCCCCCCTCAGAATGAATAACAAAAATCTTAATAATGGGGTTGACTGAGGCCTGTCAGGGGCGTTCCTTGGGATATTCCAGTCCTGGAGCTCCTGGGGACAGGCAGAGTGTCCCCTGGGATGTCCCTGTGGTTCCTGCTGTCCTTTCAGCTGGGACACTGAGCAGCTCCAGAGCCCCGTGGCAGGAATTGCTCCTTTTTTTTGCTTTATCCACCCGCTGTGAACATTCATTCATTCATTCTAGAATTTAATTCACCCAAATTCCTAAACCAAAACCTTTCTACGGTGCTCCAGCTCATCGGATTTGCTCTTTCCTGCAAAGGTTTATTTTTTTTTTTTGAACCCTCGGCCATCCCAGCCTCAGCTCCTGAATGCCGGGAGTCATTCTGATTTTCTGACCGAGCAAACCATCCCCTTTAGAAGCTTTTTTTTTGCATTTGTCCCGGGAATGCGGACAGAGCCTGGCTGGACTTTGCCGAATCAATCCCGTAATTGCTCCTGACTCCTACACGGAGCCACGACGGGGATAGCTCGGCTTTCACCTGAAACAAATGAGGTCTAATTAGATTAATCTGCGAATCAATGCTCCGCACTCGGATGATTAATGAGCTCTTTGCCCCTCTCTCAGCTCCGAGGTTTATTCCGAGGGATTTGATGGGGGAAAGGAGAGATTTTTAATTTTTTTTTTCCCCCCTCTCCGTGTCAGGGAACTGGAGCCGTCTTGCTTTAGCGAGGAAGCTGAGCTCGCGTGGGGCGGGTGGCAGACAGGACACACTCCAGCTGTTCGGGAAGCATGTGTCAACATTATTTACCGACCTAATGTGATGATAATTACGGAATAAAGCCAAACCAGAGCAGGATGGCCATACATACTTAATGATGCCACTCTCCTGTCATTGCAGCGAGGCTCCGAACCCAACCCGGCTCGGCTCAAGCTGTCTGTGCCGGGGAGGGGGGGGGAGCGGAACGAGACCGCGGCTGCATGCGGCACAGCGCTTTCCCAGTTAAAAAATTCATTTCCAAATGGCTTTCAGGGCTTCCCGGCAGATGGAAGAGCACGGCGAGTCAGGAGCGGCCCTTCTCTGCCGTTTAACCCTCGCGTCGCCGCCGTGGGGAGCAACGGGAGGCCCCCGGTGGGAGCTGGCTTTGGAAGTGGTTCCTTTAAAACCCGAACACCTGGATGCTTTTACTGCTGCCACATCACACGCGGCAGGCAGATGTGGGAGCCGAGCCGCTTGGAATTAGAAAAACCTGGCTTGGAAAGGAGAGAGAGAGGGGGGGGGGAGCTCGGGAAAAAAAAAAAAAGGGCTTTTATTTCCAGATCAAACCTGGAGCTTTAAAGAGTTTTCCTCGCGTCACCTTTAGCTCCCCGCTGAGCTCTGCTCTCTCCCCGCAGCCGGTCCCACCCGTGGGCAAAGCGCAGCCAATTAAATGCCAAAAACTGCTGCTCCCGGCCATCGGGAATTTTTATCCCCGGGGACAGGGGATGGAGGTGACCTGGAAGCTTTCCAGCTTGCCAGGAAAGCTTTATCTCGTCCTCGATGGAATTCTGCCGGCAGCAAGGGGCCGAGTTTAAGCTCGGCGATGTTAGAGGCCAGGGGATGTTCCCCGAGTTCACCGGGAGGATCCCAAACTCGGGATGAGCACCGATCCTCACGGCAGTTAAAGATAACATAAATCCATTTATTCCCCTTTACCCTCCCATCTCCCGAAAACTCTGGCTGCCTCCCGGGAGGAACCTCTGCCGTGGAATCGCGGAATGGGACGGGTGGGAAAACACCTTCAAACCACGGCCAGGGGACACTTGCGAGGCTCTGCCGGATCCCCAAGCAGATCCGGCTTTTTCCCCCCCATATTTTTTCCTAAATACCCGCATGGAATTGTTTTTTCCTCCCTGCCTCTTGTGTTTAGCACCCTGCACATTGACCTGACCCCCAACGCACAGCGCCCTTGCGTTTTGCTTTGAGTTTTTTTTTTTTCTTTTTTTTCCCCCCTTAAGTGTCAGCTCCTTTGAAAATTCCAATTTCTCCAATAATTCGCTGCAGCTGCCGAGATGTTCCCTTGCTTTTGATCACTGTTATTAATGATGTGCTGTAACATATGCAAGGCTTTGCAAGCCCAGCTACTCTTTCTTACAAAGATCAGTTTGTACTTCCCCCCTCCTCTCCCTTCTCCCCTCCTTTTTTTTTTCCCTCCCTTTTTTTCCCTCCCCTCCCTCGGCTCGGATGGAGCTCAGATGTTTTAGGAAGTTCATCTCCCAGCTATTAGGCGGAGAATTAGGAAATGTGTGGGCAGCTCCTCCGTGGTACAAAAAGACATTGGAGGGGGAAGAAGCCGTTCCCTTTTATTCCCCAAAGAAGGATTTTTGGCTTTATTTCGGGCTCTG
Organism: Certhia americana; assembly: GCA_018697195.1. NCBI lineage: Eukaryota > Metazoa > Chordata > Aves > Passeriformes > Certhiidae > Certhia > Certhia americana. Next base: position 55,307 of record JAGMWU010000150.1, on the reverse strand, counting down.
AGTTTACCGTTAAAAATGTTGTGCCTCGTCCCTGATGTTGTCTTATTGACTTCCGAGTTTTGAGAAAGCTTTCCAGCTTTGCTTTATTATTATTATTATTATTTTTTTTTCCTAATTCTCAACCGCTCCCAGCCCAAACCGAGATCTCAGGAAATCCCAAATTCCAGATCATTCCACGGGAATCTGCCTCTTTCTCAGCCGCGAGTCGGAACAACCATGACAAAAAAAAAAAAAAATTAAAAAAGAAAAAAAGAAATCCAGCCTGCTCTTCTCTTTCTCCCCCCTCCCTGCTTCTCCTTTCTCGTGGTTTTTTTTTTTTTTTTTTTTTTTATTATTATTTTTTCCAGCAGGGCGAAGCAGGTGCTGAAATGTGAAACCCTGCTGAGGGATTTCCTCTGCTGGACCTGGAGCGGGAGGTGTTCCCGAGGGTTGCTGGCGCTTTAAGAAAAAAGAAACTCGGCTCTGAACTACCCAAAAAAACCCTGCCATTTCCAGCCTGGGCTTGATTAATGATTTTTCTATCTAATAAAAGGTTCACAAACCATCTGTTTTTCTCCCTAATGCCTTGCCCAAAGGTTTTTCGTTCCTATTTCAGGCTTGGGGCCAACTGACATTCCCCTTTTTTTTTTTTTTATTTTTTTTTTTATTTTTTTTTTTTTCCCCTGCCTTGTAAACAAACCCTTCTCTCTTTTTAATCTTCCAGGGCTGTTTCCTACCCATCGTTATGCATATTCATTGCGAGTAAACATTTTTAGTGTCTACACTTAATCTCTTCCACTGGCAATTACTGTTCTAGGCTGTTTTGTAATGCAGAAGGGCCAACGCTTTCCCTTCTAATAACAGCTGGGTCGCAGATGGGGCCCGCAGTCATTGTAGAAAATAAAAATTTACAAGATGCCAGTGGAATTTATTTCAGTTTTATGGAGTCACAGGAGGAACCTTTCTGTTATCCGCCTTCGGTGCAAATCTGCAGGCACAAGGCAAGCTTTTGACATTTAATCAAAAAAAAAAAAAAGGGGGGGGGGGAGGTTCAGGTAGGGGCTGGAAGAAAGCAGGTGGATCCTATTAGGCAGTGCCATGGTTAATTTATTTGGGAGTGATTGGCTGAGATGCAGCACAGCCAAGCTTTGACATCCCCCTGTATATCTTGTTTAGCATCCCAGTTTCCCGAGCTGGGGCAAGTTGGCACGGCTCTGCCAACCAGCTGTGGGCACCCTGGCACCTTCCCTTGGGTTGGCACCCTTCCGTTTGCCAGGAAAAACAACAAAAAAATAAATATATATATAAAAAAAAAAAGCTTTGGATGCTTCCAACCAAATGCAGGTGGCAGGAGGAGGTGCTGGGAAATGAACAATGGGAGAAGCTTCCAGGCTCCGCGACCATCCCAGGAGTTGGGAAGAACGTGGCACAGGGAATTCCAAAATTCCAGCACATCCTGAACCTCACGGGCTGGGCAGGGACACCTCGGTGGCTTCCAACCTTTGGGATGGAAGGTGGCACAAAGGCTTCCCACTGAGCCAGCAACCCCTGTGTAAAATTCCTGGGATTTCCTGCTGGATAAATCCATGGATGCACATCAATATTTTTATTTATTTGATGTAGAGTGGAGATTTTTTTCTTTTTCCCCAGACTTTTTATACAGCTGAATGAGAAGGACACAACAATCCCACATTTCTCTTTTCCCCCTTCCTCCCTCGTTTCCAGCAGCAGAAATTGTATTGACCCGCTCGAGTTAATTTAATTTGAGGGCATGTGGGTTTTATTATTCAAAGCTTTTTCTTCATTTAGAGCCCCAGGGTTTTCAAAACTCTCAGCTAAGGGCAATGGAGATTTTCCAAAGGATTCTGAATTTTTCCTTTCCTGGAAATCCTGATTCAGGTGTTGAGATGAGATGATCTTTGTGGTTCCTTCCAACCCAAATCATTCTGTGTGGAAGGAAAACACGACTGACACGGGGAGAAAATCCTTCAGCTCTTGCAAGGAGTTTGTTCTTCCCTGGCAAATATTTCCCAGAGGTTGGATTTGGGAAAAGAGGGAAGCGATTAATGTGTCTTTCAAAAGATGATATTGCCATTTTTTTAGATGCAAACTCTGTGGAGAATATTGAATTTGGGACATTAAAATACCAGAGATGAAGGTCTTAGTGGCTTTTAATGAAGAGGATCAATTCTCCCAACTCCATTTCCCTTTTGCCCGAGCTTTTTCCCTTCATTTACAAACTCCAAAAGCTGCCAAGAAGTTGGTTAATCTCGTTGAAATGCTCTTCCTCCTGCAAATATTAGCAAAGATCAACTAATCCCAGGCACGGGGCTGGGAGATGGCCCAGCGGGGTATCCAGCGCGAGGATCCAAACTGGATCTCTGAAATCCCGATGGAGAGAAAAAAAAACTTCCTTGGGGTGGGATTTGGGAACCAGCTGAGAAACGGGAACGGGAAGAAAGGGTTAATCCCATGGAAATGCTCCCCAAGCCAGGCTGAGCTCAGCAGCCGGAAGGAAAATGAGGTGAGGATCCACAGAGTGAGATGATCCCAAACACGGAGAAACCCCATAAAATCTCCCCTGCTGGACCAGTCTTGCTCCATAAATCCAACTGATTTTTTGCCCGGAAGAGGGGCCACGGATTAATTAGGATCCTCGGAGCCGCCAGTGCCGAGGGAAAGCCAAGCATTGGGTTGGGAATTCCAGTTCTTTTCCTCCCCCAAATCAGGGATAATCGTTCCTGGCAGCATAGGCTTTGGGAAGGAACGCTGCGGATTGTGCTGCCCCATGAAATATTCAGGAGCTGAGGTGTTTTATGGGGTTTTGGGGCTGGCGGAACGTGGCCCGAATTGGCAGCCAGAGGCGCCTGTGGTGATGTTTTTGGGGATTGATGGCAGGATCCAGGTCCCAAACTTGTCCTGGGTTCTTCAGCACAGCACTGACAGGTGGCTGTGGCAGCAGGGACCCATGGGGTGCTGCAGCACAGCACTGCAGACTTCCCCCACAAACCCCATCCTATAGATTCCATATGTGGCTCCTGACTTTCAAATCCCATCCTAATAGATTTTCAACTCCTGACTCCCCCCAAACCCCCCTTTTCATCCCCAAATCTCCCCTAACATCCAACCTAAACCTCCCCCGCCGCACCTTGAATCTGCCGTCCCTTTTTCCCTGAGGGAAAAACCCCATCCCACCTGACTTCAACAAACAAATTCCACTGCAGGAAAATCCCCTCCAGATCCAGGTTCTGCCCAAGGATCCTCGTGGGTCTCGACTCGCATTCCAATCATCTCTTTGTGATGTTGTTTGGCCCCGGCCATTGCCATCAGAGATGCTGCTCCCGCCCTCTGCAGAGCCATCTGCAGGGCCTTAAATTGCCTGGAAAAGGCACAAGAAACATTTGCCCAGGTGGGATGGCTGGGAAAGGCTTGCCTTACGGCCTCCACGTGCTCGGAGGTTGTTTTTCACCTGCTCAAAAAGTGAGGTCGGGAAAGGGAAAAGAGGAGGAGGATGTCAAAATCCCCGCGGTTCGCCTCGTTTGTCAAACGAGGGGGGAAATGTTTGGAAGGGAGCTGTGACAAAGCGGCAGGCTCCGAAACACCTGGAGTCGCTTATTGCAAAGGGATCAGCTGCTAGCAGGGTTTGTGGGAGCGTTTTTTTGGGGGGGAAGGGAACAGGAAAAGTATCAACAGAAAGCTCTTAAAGCAAACAGAGCCGAGGCACTAGCCCAGATTTCCCAGAGAAACTGCCTCATCTCGGGCAGCGTTCAAAGCCAGGCTAAAAAAAAGGATTAAAAAAAAAAAAAGTGGGAAATCAGGTTGAACCCCTGGAATTTCCTCTAAAAAATATTCAAGAGGACACCAGGAAATGCTCAGCTCTGCTCTCCGTAATGAAGCTCTCCATGAAATGATGCTCATTGTCCATGTGTTACAGCAGGGCTTGGACGTGAACCAGTGTGGAGCTGGGAGCGAGGCCGGGCTCGGCCACCTCTCCAAATCCTTTCACGCCCTTTGTTGGCCACAAACTTCGGGCCTTTCCTTCCTGGTTTTCCCCATCCCGAATCCACGGCTTCAAAAAGCTGCGGAGAAAACCTGCCCAGCTGGCAGCTGCTGGGAAGTTCTCCCGGTTTTTTTGCCACATTCCAAGGGTCTTTATGCCTCCGGTAAAAGCAGGCAGTGCCTCTTGGCATCCGCGCCCTCCTTTTCTGCCGCAGTGCCCTCTCTGCCGTCCTCGCTTTTCTTTTCAAAAGCACCAGCGGCTCTCCGAGGGGTAAGAAGGGACCCCGCGGTCCCTTTTTTGTGGCTGGTGTGGCTTGTGCCCTTTGTGACGGCGGGCCAGCAGCTGGCACGGCCCGTGAGCCCTGATTGCGGCGTTGATTGCGCTCCGCTGCCTCCTCCTCCTCCTCCTCCTCCTCCTCGGAGCTCTCACGGGGAGGTTTTGGCAGCTGCAGGTCCCCCGGTGCCAAATTCTCCTGGCAGCGGTTTGTGGGTGTCAGCTCCTCTCTTGCTCTTTGGTTTTTCCCCCGGGTTGGGGAAAGCTGCTCTGCGTGGCGCTGGGTCGCTTTCAGGATGGCAAAGTTAACACCGGGGAGATGGAAACTTTTGGGATGTTTGTAGGGAAGAAGGAAGATTCCAATCTGGTTTTGAGCCATCCCAACTGGCAGCAGCACAGAGGGGCGAGTGGAAGGGATGAGATTTAAGGTCCCTTAAAACCAAACCACTCAGGTTTGATCGTTTGATTGAAGCCTCAATTCCCAGTGGTCACTCGGAAGTGAAGCCCAGTGCCTCAGGAGGCTTTTAGGAATTCCCAAGGATTCGGTTTTAATCCGTGATCTGCAGTAATTTCATATATTTGCAGGGCTCTCTTCTTTAATACTTCACGAGTGATGATTAAGTTTGTGTATCAGAGCTGAAATCTGCAAGTTAGGTGGCAATTAATGTTTGAAGTGCTCCGTAACTCCAGATCTAATGATCCTATTTGCCGAGTAATTATGGAATGTATGTGCCTAATAAACAGTAACACTCCGTTCCTGTGCTCGCCCCACGGAAAAAAAATTCAGGTACAGGGGGAAGGAAGCTGGGACTCCCCTACAGGCTGGAGTGACACAGGTCTGACGACACCTGGGAATGTTAGATGGAATTTTCAGGAGTTAAATACATCAAAATTGAGGCATTTCCTCCCAGGTCGTGGAGTTTAGGAGCAGTTGAGCTCCCGAGTAAACACGATGAAGTTCATTTGTTATTATTTTCATTTATTCAGCTGGGAAAATGAGCAGTGAACTGTTTGGTTTCGGTTTGTTGGGATTTAGCCTTTGGAATCTGGTTATAAAATCCTGTCCATTGCTCCCTGTGTGTCTCCAGCCCACGTCACTCTGTATATATTCTAATTTTCAGTAGGGAGCAGAGCTTCCAGCTCTTTAAGCATTTCACTTAAAGACTGAAACGGCAGGACGTGGATTTCCAAACTGAGACCTCTGGAAAAGCAGGATAATATTTGCCTGCACCACAGGAAACTCTGACTATCCACCAAAGAAATCATGGGATCAGTTTCTTTTAGAAAGACAGCATTTATTTGGTCAGTGTGACAACTTCCATGTAAAACACGGAGAAATCCGTGGGCTGCTCAGTCTGGGGCAGAAATTCCAGCTCTGACCACTCCTTTGGCTCCTGGAAAAGCCAAACCGTTCCTTGCTTTTGCAGTTGGCAGAGGAATGTTTTCCCTGCATCTCCATCCTCCGGGTAGGTATGCAGCCCAAAATAACCTCCTGGATCCAGCTCCAGGCAGGAATTGACAGCATGAATCATGCCGGGCAAACGTCATCCCAGCCATGGGAACGAGGATATGTGGGAATACAGCAAAAAAGTTTAGTACTGGGAAGATTTCCCTGGCCTTTGGGGACAGTGCCACCCTTCCTGCATGCCACCATCTCCAGGTGGCATTTCTGACTGGAGTCAGAGAGCAGCTGGGCCGAGCTGCTCCCGATGGGAAGAGACTTTTAGGAACTTCTCACTCCATCCCCTGCCACGGGAGGGACATTTTTGCATTCTCCCCAGGCTGCTGCACTTTGGCCTTGAAGAATTCCCAGGAGAAATGCAGGAATGGTTTCTTCTCGGTGGCAGAGCAGCCACCTCGGAAGGTTTGATTTGAGGAAGAGCTGTTTCACTCTGGAAAGTTGATCCAACCTCCCCAGACACCCTTGGGAACAAACAGAGACAAAAGCAGGAGACACTTGACAGAGGAGCAGCTTGTGGCTGATGGAATCAGCAGCACCGAGCCAGCTCCCAAAAACAGGGAATGTGCTTTATCCGACGTGAGGTGAAAATCCAAAAAAATAAAAACCAACCAACCAAGGAACACCGCGTCCACGTGGGCTGGAATCACCCAAGCAAGAGCTGCCATCTCCTCCTCCTGACCAAAGCTTTCTGAACATCTCAGGAAAACACCAAAAAAAAAAAATAAAATATAAAAGCCAACGGAGCCCGAGGCAGGTTTAACTCCAGCCTGCAACATCTGAGAGCAGTCCCAGCTCTGCCGAGTTTTTCACCTACTTGGCTGTGTCCCAGAAAGAGCCTGCACACAAGTGAGAGACCCTAAAGCTCGAAGCTTCTCTAAAGCTGGCAGCGACTCTAAGATTAGAGAGGCGAGAAGTGTGAGGGAGCTGAAAGCCTGTGAATCCTTCTAAGGATAGAAAAGCACGAGTAGGAGGCAGGCAGAGCCCATCCCAAACGGGTCGAAGTTAAAACTCTGAAGTTGGATGGGATTTACGGCCAGGCAAGGTAGTGCCTGGCAAGCAGGGGATGTGCTGGTTGGGATCTGCTAGCCTGAATCCCAAAATAAACATCGCAGCGGATCCACCCATGGCGTGCGTCGTTCCCGGAAAGTACCAGAGAGCAGCAAAGCTGGTTTTTTTTTTTTTCCTGCTCGTGCTTCCAAGGAAAATCCTGTCTCTTTTGGGATTTCCAGGCAGCAGGAAGACAGCCAGGTTCTCCGGTATTCCTGCAAAGCTCCTGGGAGCTTGGGGATGTGTGTGGAGCAGCCTGGAGGTTCCTTGATCCCAGGGAATTGAGAAAAGGTTTTGGGGGAATTCTGCTGCCTTTCAGCAGGCAGCACCCCGAATCCAGGTGAAACGGGGATCCCTGCAGTGTTGGAGTCTGGAAAACTTTCTCTGAGTGTTTTAAGGGATTCAAACCCTTCGGAGAACAATGGGTTTTCTTCTTTGTTCATCCTAGGTTTTGGGATGAAGCAGTGTGGATTAGATAGGAGAAGAATATGGAATTTATCACAAGGTGAGAATTTGAGATTTCTGGGGTTGGTAGAACGGTAAACAGAGGAGGAAGACAAAACGGAGGAACCTCGTGGGTTTTAGGTTTTTCTTTTCTTCATCTGCTCCATCTTTTGCTGCGAGGGTGGCACTTTCTGGTTGGTTTAGAGTAGAGACAGACTTTCCAGGCGTAGAAAATTTAGGTATCGGGAAATTATTGTAAATCCTATATATTGTAATTACTGGATCAGGGAGGAATAAAGACTGAAATTTCCCTTTGTAAATCGTGGGGAAAAAAAAATAATAATTTTCCAGTTGCGAAGCGGCAAACAGAGCAGCTTGGACCTGAAAGTATTTTGAATAGAAACCCCCAAATTTGGAATAAGGGGAGATAAAATATTCCATTGGATGCCATTGTCTAGTTAATGGATAACAATACAAGGCAACAGCACCCCAGGACCAGCTGAATCTTGGGGATTTTTTTGGGGTTTTTTTTTAAGACTCGAGAAGGGCTCCCAGGGAATCTCAGCTCTTCCTGCAGGGAAAATGGGATTTGGGATGGCAGGGGGATCTCCTGCACTGCTCCAGGCTGCTCCAAGCCCTGGCTTTGGGCATTTCCAGGGATCCAGGGCCAGCTTGGATGGGATCTCTAGTGGGAAGTGTCCCTGCTCAGAACAAGCTGGGTTTTAAGGTCCCTTCACCCCACAATATCTTGGGATTCTCCACGTGGAGCTCTGACAGGGGTGGCTGAGTCCCTGCCTTTCCCATTTCCCATTTCCCATTTTCTGTTTTCAGGTTCCCATTTCCCTTTTCTTGTTTCCCCTTTCCAATTTCTATTTCCCATTCCCCATTCCCCATTTCTGTTTCCTGTTTTCAGTTTTCCATTCCCCATTCCCATTCCCATTCCCATTCCCCATTCCCCATTCCCCATTCCCATTCCCATTCCCCATTCCCCATTCCCCATTCCCCCTTTCCCATTCCCCCTTTCCCATTCCCCATTCCCCATTCCCCATTCCCATTCCCATTCCCCATTCCCATCCCCATTCCCAC
>JAGMWU010000150.1:30434-46916 GCA_018697195.1 Certhia americana | reverse complement strand
CCCATTCCTGAGCCCTGAGCAGCACCCGAAGCAGAGCACCTTCTCTCAGGATCTCTGCTTCCCTCAGAGCCCCCCAAATCCTTCCCCAGTGTTATTGTTTGCAAAACCTCGGCTAAAATATAAATGATGCTTTCAATTTAAACCAAACCTCACACTGTTCCCAGCTTTAATAACAGTTTTGACAGATGAGATTTCCATCATCTGTTTTTGTCTTTGTCAAGGCTCCTCCAATAAACGCTCTAAACTAACAGATGTGACTATAAAGGCTGAGGCATCAGGAGCTGAGCTTTGTCAAGTGCTCCCAGAGATAAATTAATTCCTAGTTTAAGCTTCCCCTCAGCGCTGGAACATCCCTTTCCCCTGGCTTTTGGGGCCTGACCTTGTGCAGGTTTCACCCCTCCGAGAGGAAATCCCGACAGGTACAATTCAACTGGGGCACTAAATAAGGCACCAGTTGAAACTGGGAGCTAGAAACCTGTTGGATCTCTGCTATCCATCCAAAGGGAACCTTTCCCAGCTCTGTCGGAATTCACAGAAATTCAGGTGAATTATCTGAACGCTAAAGTAGCTTTTAGGTGAGACTTTGACATCCTGCAGCTTGATTTCGTCCTCCTGCACATTCCTGCCCTGGTATCTCTTTATTCCCTTCCTTCACCAACCCCACAGGCAGCCCTAAATCAATTTAGGTGCTCCAGCAACAGGTGAGCTGTGTTTTTTTTTTGTTTTTTTTAACCAGGAATTAGAATTTCCAACGGAGGGATTCACATCCGTGCAGATTTCCCTCTAATACACAAAATAATAAATAAGACATAATTGGGTCTGGCCTCCTGACTCTCTCTCTTCCAAAGGCATGAATAAATGAATTAATCACAGCCACTAGGGTGAGGAGAGCCAAAGCCACGGGGGAAAAGAGGGGCGGCCGGAATAAAAGTCCCCATGTCAGAACAATTCCGCGATGAAGTTATTTCCCCGCTATTGATTTGAGAAGTGAAAACTTAAATAAGACTTGGGAAGAGAGACGTGCCAGAGACACGGCTCCTCGGAGAGCGCCTCGCCCGTCAGAAACAGCCAAGGTGGAACAAGGACGACTCCTCCAGTCGAGGAACCTGGAATATTTATGGGAATTCTTGACAAAACGCACCGACCTCGGCTTTATTTGATGTTTCCTTCTAGAAAAAAAAAAAAAAACAAACCAACTCCTCGTGCCTGGAAGTTTTTCTCCCTCGCTATTGCCCCGGCTGGCTCCGACCCTCTCGCCAAACTCCGTTCGTTAAATTCCTCTTTCTCTGGAGCCATAAATGCCGTAATCTCCGGGCTGAGGAGGGCTCTAAAGCTATCCCATAGGATCCTTGTGGTTGGAACTGATGGTACATTAGTGTCAGGGAAAACTATTATTTGAGTCTGGATAGAATTAATAAAGCTTTTCTCTTTTCCCCCCCCTAGGAAAGGCGCTAAATCTCCCGGTCTCGTTTGCGCGTTTCGCCGCGAGATTTCCCTTACCTCGCCCGGAAAAGAGGGATCCATAAAAAAACAAAAAAAGATGAAAAAAGCCTCGAAATATTTAACAGTCGAAACCCGACGTAAATCGGAGATTTGAATAAAAAAAAAATCAGCCCAAGTATATTTGTATGAAACTGCTGAACAGAAGGAATACACATGCTCCGAGGAATAGATTTGATGCCAAACATCAATCAATCCCGGCTCCGAAGCCTATTTATAATACTGTGGGGGTTCTGGACGGTTGCACTTCACACTGGGAAGACCAATCCATGACATTAGCTGGTGAACAATTGAAAGCTTTTTTTGGGTTTTTTTTGGACAAATAATTAAAACTCTGCTTGGAAATGGGGATCTTTTGTGGCCACGCGCCGGCTCGTGGCGATGGCGGAGTGTAAATAATGAGTAGTTAATGTGGGATTTGCTCCGCCGTTGCCTCGGATTATTGATCTTTTCGGGTATGAATATAGATTTCATTCCAGTTTTTTCCTTCTCTCTGCCCTCACTTCCTTCCAGGACAACAGGGTTAGATGGGATTTTGGGAAGGAATTCCTGGCTGGGAGGATAGAGGGTGCCCAAAGGATCCCTGGAAATGTCTGGATGGGATAGTGACAGAGGAGTTTGAAGATCCCAGCCCAACCCAAACCTCTCTCCCCTGATCTGCGAATTCCATCCCGAAAGCCACCAAAAAAAGTGGCTCAGCAGCACCCCGGGAACCAGCCACACTCAGGGCTTTTCCAAACAGCCTGGGGTGAACCCCAAAAGATTTGGGATTTGGGATTTTTCCCAGTGCCCGTGCCACCTGCTAGCAATCGGACAGCCGAGCAGGAATAAAGCTCCACCTCGGGGCTTTCTTTCCGGCCCGGAGCGCTGGGTGCTGGGTGGCATCGTGCGACAGAGCAGCAGGGGGAGCTCAGACATCCCATTTGGCTCCTTCCAAATGTCATTCCTTGAGACCTTCTGAGCAATTAAACCAAATTTAGCAGGAATCAATCATACAGACACGAGGGTGGGAAATAATGAAGATGGATGTTGTTTAAAGCCTTCCAAGAGTTCCTGCCGGAGCTAGATATCATCCTGAGGAGGATTAGATTATCCAAGTGACCTTAGAAGCGTTCAAGTGTCCTCCCAAGTGGCACAGGGAGCCCTCACCAGTCCCTTTCTCCCTGATTTAGGCCTTTTTTTTTTTTTTTTCCCCCAAGGTAAATCCTTCCTTGGAGCGCTGCTGGCATGACCGGGATGAACGGAGGCAGAGCGGAATCCCTGCCAGAGCGGGAGGAACACTCTGTTCTCCCAGTTCCTCTTTCCTCCGAGCGAAAGAAATCCTCGCTTTGGAGACTGAAAATCCTGCTCCAAATCCCTTTTCCCAAGTGTGGGGCCAAGAGGTTTCAGTTCCTTTCAGGTTGCCACTGGGATCTACTGGGCTCCCGCCTCTCCTCTCAGGGAACAGGTGGGTTTCAAACCTTCTGAAGACACCAAAGTGCTTCTTTACAAAGTGACTCGCAAAGCAAAAATATATTAAAAAAAAAAATAAAATAAAGAGAAAGATTTTTTTTTTTTTCCCCCCCCGATTCCCTAGGGATTTTTGAGCATACGAAGCACAAAAATAATCGCAGAAATGACGCAAAGGAAGAAAAAACCCGAGGATTTAGTCGGAGTCAGCAATCCAAAGGCAGCTCCCTGCTGCTGCCGCTGCTGCTGCTTCACCCCCACGACACAGACTGGATTTAAGGGACACTCTTTTGCAAAGCCAAGCCCTTCAATCCCTAAGAACACCTTGAAAACCTTGGGATGTGGGAAAGCGGAAGAACAAACCGGGCCACGCTTATTTTTGAATTAATTCAAAATAAAAAAGATGGAATATTGTAGCAGCCCCCTCCATTTTTTCCTGCTCTTGGCCACACGCAGGTTTGAAAGCCAACACGTGTCCTCCAGGGATGTCTGTGTCATCTCCAGCTGTTTCCTTCTTCTGCTGGAGCTTAAAGAAGTAAATATTGAAATAAAAAAACAAAACAAAACAAAACTTTGGGCTCTCCTAAACCAATCCAGATCCGTATCTCCCACCTCAGGGAAGACACGTGGAGCCACGGTGTAAATCCCCTGGCACCTCGCTTACCTCCTCTCAAAGCTTCAAATGGGGTTTTGCTCCAGAAAACAAAAGTTTCCTCGGGAAATTTATTTTTTTTTTTTTCCGTGAGGAAAGAAAAGCGTCCCTGGGAGCGACCAGGATCGGAGGCGAGGTTTGTGACCCCGAGCCTGAGCTCAGGATCTGCTGCTCCTCGTGTTTTCCTGCTCCCTCAGCAATAAGCAGGATGTGCCTGGGACAAGGAGGAAGAGCAGAGCCCCGAGTTTGGAGCGTGCTTCCCCCCCGCTCGGTCCCGGGATATTCCTACGCGGGATTTTCGCGGATTCGGCGCGTTTCCCTGAGCGGGTTTCGCTGGGTTTTGTGCCGAGCTGGAACAAAAGTGACACAAACCTGAGCTTCTGTGCTCTCGCCGCTGTGGTGGGAAAGGCAGAAAGTGGTTTTTCCTCGCTGCTGCTCTTCCCTAATTTCTCTAATGACATTTGATATTATGGTGATGAGTGCCTTGGAAAATACATATGATAGTCATTATAATCAAGCACATGTGTCTGGAGAATGTAATAGGTACATTCTATAAATTAGAAAATAAACATGTCTTAAGGAATGACTTTTTAATATTAATTTCCATTTTTAGAAAGCAAGGCCTCAGATCCGACTGGGGATTAAGCGGCCAAAATGGGATTTTATAAAATCCTGGTATCCCAGAACGGGTTGGGATGGGAGGGACCTTAAAGGCCACCTCATCCCATGGACAGGGACACGTCCCACTGTCCCAAGCTCCATCCAACCCGGCCTTGGGCACTGCCAGGGATGCAGGAGCAGCCACAGCCTTGGAGGGCAGAGATGTTTAAATCCCCAAATCAGAACCCACAGCCCTCCTGCTGATGACTCAGGATACAAAATATTCCGGTTCCTCAGCCACCCGAAAATTGTCAGAAAGGAAATAAATATTCCCTGCGTTTGGAATCACACCAGAACATTCCAGCTCTTCCTGCCCACGCTGCTCTGAAGCTCCAAATATTCCTTTACACTGGGAATCAGGGCTGGCAAAGGGATAGGGGTGCCAAAGCTGTGCCAGGCTGGACAGGGCTTGAAGCAACCAGCTCCCATAAAGGGGAGCCTGGCTGATGCTAAAATTCCCTTCCAACCCAGCCCGCTCGGTGGGATCCTGCAGCTTTGCAAAGAGGAGAAGAACAACTGGAGAAGGTGCAGAGTAACTCCTGAGAAGCAGAACCAACCCGGCAGCACTCAAGCACCGGCTTCATTCGACCTCCCGAACTTGGGAATCAGGGAGCTGTTCCCAAAATCCCAGCCCTTGAGTGGAGTGCCTCACGCGGAGCCTTCCCCCTGCTGCACAGCCTATTGATTTTCGGAGTCATCCGTGGATATTTGTGTGTCGATCCCATTCCCAGGACGGAGTCGTTTGCCTGCCGAAGCCAGTTGTCCCATGCTGTGCCCTATGGGAAGCCACTGATTCCTACACTTGGAGCAGGGACAATGCAACTTAATCAGAGTGACAGGAAACAGGCAGCAATTACAGTGTGCAGCTACATCTGCTGGGTTCCACTTCACTGAAGGAAGAGTTATCTCAATTTTAATGTACAGCCCTTTTTCATGTTTCATTTAACCTCTGCTGTATTATTAACCACAGCAAAATTAGCACGACGGTCGGTAGGGGGAAAAAAAACCCAAAAAACCCCGAAAAAGGAGAACGTTTGGGAAAATTTGGACTCTTCCCCCCTTTATCTGTTATTTAACGGTCTGGGTTTTACTTTCTTGCCCCGTTCCATGGTCTCATTTAAGAGATAGGTTTGTTTGCTTTAATTGCCAAGCACGATCCCAAATCCTGCTTCCCCCAAACTCCACGGTAAAATAATTCCCGACGCCCCCCCCGGAAGCAAGATGTGACCTGCTTGTGATATTCCTTTCTCCTTAATTGTCACAGTGGAATGAAGCTTCCCCAATAGTTTGCTGGTTTGGCCAAATTGTGTTGCTGACTTTGAAAGATTCTCGTTGTTGGCATTTCGCTGGCAAAGCAATTCTTCAGAAAACTGGGAGAAAGGGAACAAAACGTGGGTTGGAGCGCCTCCATCCATAAAAAAAAGCATTTTCCAGTTCTGGAAAATCCCACCAGGTCCAAAGCGTCACTTGGGAATCACGGCCACGGGAACAGCGCCAAAAAATCCCGGCTGCAAGCCTCGAGGTGGAGAAGGTTCTAGAATCCCAGAATGAATTTGCTTGGAAGGGATTTGAAGGATCATCCCATTCCACCCCTGCCATGGATAGGGACACTTCTCACCGTGCCAGGCTGCACCAACCTGGCCTTGGATAACTACTCAGGAATTCGGTGCAGGAAACACCATCCTCGGGATGCATTTCCTGCATTTCCTGCTGGAAGTCGCTGGGAAAGCTCTCTGGAGCAGGTGAGAGGGTGCTGCTGCATTGCTGGGAACGTTCTCCTTTGTTTTGGGGGAAATAAAAAAATAAAAAATCCCTGCCGGGATCAATCCTGCAGGATTTTCTCAGTCGGAAATTCTCTTATCTGAGTGGACTCCTCTTCCTTGGAAGTGTCCCAGGTCAGGTTGCACAAGGCTTGGAACAACTTGAGATAATGGAAAGTGTCCCCGGATGGAACGGGATGATCCTTAAAAGCCCCGTGATTCCAGAATCAACCGAGATGATCCCCGTACACTAAATAAAATACATAAACCAATTCCTGAGCGTGGTTAGAACAATGAAGAACCCACCCGGAGGGGGTAATCAGCATCTGAGGAGTCTTTCATCTCACAAGGGCATCTTAAGCTGAAGCTGCCTGATAAAAAAAAAAATAAAAAAATAAAAATATTGGGAGGATTCCTCTGAGTGTTAATTGGAAGGAAGTTGGAAAGCTTTCTGGCAGGATCCTGTAATAAGCTTCATTAATCCGGGGGGACGGCGTTGCGTTGCATATTAATAAAAAAAGCAGGGAGGGGAATTAAAGGGTGGAGAAATTGGGGAGGTTCGGATGGGATACCGGGATGAATTCTTCTCTGGGATGGTGCTCAGAGAAGTTGTGGCATCCCTGGAAGCATCCGAGCCTGGGTTGGATGGGGTTTGGAGCACCCTAGGAGAGTGCAAGGTGGGGATTTTTAAATCCCTCCCGAGCCAAGGCACTTTGGAATTTTATGGATTCTCTTGCCTGGATGTCATAGGAAACTTTACCCCGTCCCCCATGTGCTTCTAAAAAAGTTCAGGGAAGTGGGGGTGTGCCAAGAAAAACGCTGAGGGAAACTGAGGAAGCAGCAGCTCAGCCGGAGGTGCCTGAGGAAAAAAACAAGGATGTGAAAAATCACATTTTCTGGGATTTTGGGAGCGCAGAGTCTAAAGAGGTTGTTGGTTTGTGGTGCTGAGAACGGGCCCTCAACTGAGCACAACTAAAAGACTCCTCCTGTTGAGCAAGCCCGGTGGCTTAGATATGAATTATCCTGTTTACATTTCATTTAGTTTGATTTTCTCTCTATTTCCTATTTTCTAAATTAGATAACCCTCGCTTGATTTAAGGTAATTCGCCTTTACTGACTATTACTTAAGGCGAAGCCGCGGCGGGAGAGGAGGAAAATGAAACGGTGGAAATTTGGGGGTTTAAGAGAACAAAAGGAACGCAGGGATGGAAAGGAAGTGATGATGAATGGGGAGCTGGCGATGCCTCAGCCCCAAGAGCTGCTTTTGACCGATGCCACCAGGTTTGTTTTTTTTTTTCCAGACGCTCTGGAGCTTCCTTTGTGCATCCTGGGCTTAAAAATTTGATGAGCTGAGCTCCTCGTGTATTTGCCGCTAGTACAGCAACGGGGACCCATAAGCAGGCAAATGGAGTTGGAAGGATCCCTCCACCTCGTTTTTTTTTTCTTTGGGAAAAAAGAGATTCCGGGCTCCGATAATTTCACTGCCTGGTTTTATTTCCACGTTATATCGCAGTTGCATCTGGAAATGCGCTTTGGAAACGCAGAGGCGGAGGAGGCAAGAGAGGAGGGAAGCGGGGGGGGAAAAAAAACCCCAAAAAACCCAAAAAACCCAAAAAACCCCCCAAGACGTGGGCAGCAAAGCCTCTCCCTGACACTGCACCCTGCAAACCTCGCCCAGATGAATGTGGGATCTCTTTAGGAGCTGTTAATCTAGGCGAAGCAAATTGGTTTGGATTTGCCCAGCCCGTCCCTGCCCACCCTGCCATTTGTAACTGCTGCCTGTGGTGACAGAAACTCTTCATCAAGCTCCGGGTTACACACACACACACACCTCTCAAACTCGTTAAAAACAGCGAGGTTTGTAAGGACGCGACATCGCCAGAACACCTGACCCTGAGGATTTTTGGATTTTTCCACGGGCCGATCTTTTCCGTGGATTTCTGTGCCTCGTATTGTGGGTTGGATGCATTGGGCTGGCCCCAGTGCGTGCTGCGAGGTGTCCCTGAGCTGTCCCCAGCACCCCTGGTGCCACCCAAGCACCCTCCCGTCGGAAATCAGGATGTTCCACCCCGAACGAATCCCGCTCCATCCAAATGTCTCGGGGAACGATTTTCGCCTGGAGAATGTTCCTTCGTTCCCATCTGTGCAGATCACAGTTTGAAATGCTGCCTGCACTTTCCAAACCCTTCCTTCACCAGAAAAAAAAAAAAATAGCCGGAGCAAACTACAAAAAGAAATAAGGAAAAAATCCCAACCTCTCAAATGAACAGGGAATAAAAAAAAAAAAAATAAAGGAAGGAGATGCTGAAGCAATCAGTCCTCCTCCATTTGTTTTGCTGACAGAGCCAGGAAGTTGTCCCAGCTCCCAAACTGGGGTTTTTGACATGATGTGCACACATCCACAACCTAGCTGCTCCCTGGCATGCCACTGAGTCCTCCCGTGGAATTCTGTCCCGACGGCTTTCCCAAATAAATCTCGGGGCCCGCCTTATATTAATGAACTGTCACAGTTCCCATTGTTTTTCCCAGGGTTTTGCAGCTGCATTCTTTTCACAGGTGCTTGGCAAAATCCAAATGAGGGCTGGATTTCAGCAGAGGAGCAAATCCCCTCCTCCGGCGGAATTATCCATGCGGGAAACTCGGTTTTGCTTTTCCCCCTCCGCCTTGCCTCTCTCCTCTTCCGCCCCCTGCCCCCTCGCTCTCCTCGGTGATGAAATGAAAATCTCAAAATCCCGCAACGCTTTGAGCTTGGAAGGACCTTAAAGCTCATCTCGTTCCATCCTCGCTGCGCAGGGTGAACCTCTCCCCCATCCCGGGAAAGGCTCCTGGCCTTTCTCGGTGACAGCCGTGTGGCCGTGTCCCCTCCCAGGTGGACAGCTGAGATATCTCGGAATGCTCCTCATTTATTATACAGTTAGACACTCAGCTAGTGAAAATCCCTTTTTTTTTTTTTTTTTTCCCTAATCCCTTATTTCTTTGCAATCTTTTCAGCTCCCTCTTTACAGCCGACATCATCAATGGAGCTGAGCCCTAGAATTTCTGCTGGGGAAAAGGAGTTTGTTTTTTTTTTTAGGGAAAACTCCACGCCTTTCCATGACTGCTTTTTCTAAACTACGATTGGCTGTTTGCTGATTACATTTAGCGATAAGGAGATAAGATAAGATAAGAGAACTTTGTGCTCAGAGGTTCTGAGGCTGAATTTGCAGCTCTCTCTCCCTAAGGGAAGGGCAATCCCGTGATTCCTGCCCGTATTCCCGTACCCAGAGACGGTGTAAAAATTTGTGTTTGTGTCTCCCCTGCTCCGACTGGAATGTCTCTGGTGGTGACCCCACCTGGCCCTGAGCCCCCCAAGAACGGAGCAAGCCCAGCTCCTCTTCCCAGCCTGAGTCACAACGATCATTCCCTTCACTGGATGTCACCCGGTGGTGACACGGACAGATCTCACTCCAAATATATCAAAGCAGAGCTGACTGAGTTGGAAAAGAGCTCCAGGATCTTTTGGAGGAGCAGCCCAGAGGGCTGAGTGTCGCACCCTTGGACATCCCAAGAATGGGAACTCCAGCCTTTTCCATGCAGAAATTCCTCTGAACTTCCCCTGGCACGGCTTCCGAGCCATTGCTTTCAAATGGAATTTGTTTCCCTCCGAATCATTGAAACCAGTTTGCTCTGAAAATCAGTTCAAGGAGAATTTCCTTCCTCTTAGACCTGGAAATGACACGACTTCGTGTCCAGTTCCCAGCATTTAAACCCAACCTCAAGCTCTTTGCTAAGCACAAATATTTATTTATTTTTTTTTTTTTTTAAAGTTAGATTACGTCCTAGGCTGCTCCCAGAAAAAACAAAGCTTGGAATTTCTATGGTTTAATAAGAGGAGATTAATATGAGAGTGAAACAAATCTGCTGTTAGAAAAATAAGCGGAATCAAAATCCATTTAAGTGAAACCTGCAGCTCTTTATATTGCAATCATAATGCACTTAGAGGAGCAGCTTCCCTAAAAACTGGCCTTGTCACCGATAGCCCTTTATCCTTCCTTCTGTGTTCCTTGGCAAGGAGCTAATTCAGGCAGCTAATTGGGACAATAACTAATCCAGCCCTGTATTCCCCCAATTATTGCCTTCTTCATCCCTTCTCCTATTCTTATTCCCGTGTAGTTTTGTTGTTCTTTTTTTATTTTTTTTTTACAGCAGCTTTTAATTCGATTATGAGGACGAGCGAGGGATGGCGGCGCGAGGGACTCGGAACGACGGGTCCAGGCTCAGTGGAAGAAGATAGAAAAGAAAAGAAAATAAAAAAAAGAAAACAAGATTTTTGCTAACATTGCAAAGACTTCGGAGAAGGCTCAAGAATTTAAAGGATATTGTACGGGTGAATAAAGTGTCAAATCTCAGAAACTTTCCCACAGGCTCACTCCAAATGGGAAGTTGTGGAATTCCCCTGGAATTGTTCAGGGTTGGGAAGAAGGGATTTTAAGGCTCATCCCCCCCTGCCGTGAGCAAGGGATACCTTGCACTAACCCAGGCCAAAGGGGTTTTTTTTTGCAGATTTAGGAATTCAAACAATTCCTGCTGAGATCTTGATGAGAACGTCGCCCGATTGTATTTTCCGTATCCCCATCATCACGACCCCCTGGTTTTCCATAATGACCTAATGACAAAAATTGAAAATACGTGGAAAATCTCTCGACGGCCCCCGCACCTCTTGGCCTTTTCCCAAATCCACTGTTTTCTCCCCAATGGGCTGCGGTATTCCGTATCCATTAGGCCAAGCGAAAATGATGACATTTCACTGTAATTGAAATCAAACAGCCGATTTCATTAGGGCATTAGAAAACAAACCGAATTTTAATCGGAATTCAGGCAAGCGCACAAGAAGATTTTTTTTTCCCCCTCCTTTCCGGGAGTACCTTTCCATGGAAATCTGCAATATTTCTGAGGCAATGAAGGAAACGCATTCTTTGTTAAGCTCTACTGAAATTTGCAAGTTTACATTCCCCTCTAACCCCAACTAGCCTGGTGGTGATACAAGGAAGCACAAAGGGAGAAACTGCACGGGAATTTACAAGTTGGTTGGTTTCGTTTTTTTTCACTCTCTTCTCCCACTTGTTTATTTTCAGGAACGGAGAATCAAACACTTTGGTGATTTGGGGCTTTATCCTCTAAAAATGTACGAAGCCCAACTTTGTTCCACTTCTGTTTCATCACAAACCCCAACGTGGCAGTTCTGGATCCATTCATACTGCAGCTCAACTTATTTTCACCATCACCACGCAATCAGGGAATGGGTTGGGATTTGAAGGATTCTCCAGTTCCATCCTCCCCCCCTTTGACCACTTGTCCTGTCCTAATTGGCCTCGCACGCTTCCAGGGAAAGGGGAAATCTGATCAAATTTCCCAAGTCTGTTTCCTGTCAATTCTTCAGGTGGTCAAAGGTCCCTCTGCTCAGCCAATTGTCCACATGGAATTCCTGTGGCGTGCTGAAAACGGGACATATGGGGACAGCAGAAAATCCAGAGGATTAAAACTGGAAAATGAATAATACCGGGCTCAGAGTGGCGGTCGGGTCAGCCCTTTTTCCTACTTAATTTCCAAATAAAACCTTACAGCCTGTTATTAATCAAATCCCTCATTAATTTGAAGGCAGCAGCCCTGCAAGTGTTCAAGGTTAGGTTGGAGCATTCTGGTCTAGTGACAGATCCTTCTAACCCAAACCATTTCACGATTTTCTACCATTCCTCCTCCCTCTGCCTTTCCTCATTCCCTTCTCTAGTTTCATTTCCACCACCAGCCCCGTTGTAGGCTCAGCCTCAGCTTCATCGTGGCTTTTGCACCCGAAACACACCGAAAAAAAGGAATAATTCAAACTTACCTCTTTCTGCATCACGTTGGGGGCTGAGCGGGCTGAAAACCTTCAAGGGTCTGATCACGGCTGAGGGGCTGAAATCCCTCACAGAGTTTGCTGAATGCTGAGGGAGCTGAGGGAGCCGGAGCCCCTCAGGAAACTTTGCGGGGCGCCTGAGGGCCCGGGGATGGGTCAGAGCCCCACAGAGGCCTGGGAGAGGCCAAAATTCCTTCAGGGCTGAGTGGCCAAAGCTTCCTCAGGGCGGAGTGGCCAAAATTCCTTCAGGGCTGAGTGGTCAAAGTTCCCTCAGGACCGAGAGGCGCGAGCCCCCTGAGGGAAAGAGGCGTGAGCCCCCTCAGGGCGGAGTGGCTTGTGGCCCCTCAGGGCGGAGTGACTCGAGCTCCATCAGAGGAATGAGGAGCGAGTACATTAAGAGGTACTTATTGTAGGACTTGGCGAACCCTTTTCCTGAGGGGAATGAGGAGCGACGCTCCATCAGATTTTTGGTTAATTTGAGGATGCGAGCCGCCATCAGAGGAAGAGGATTGCGATGCCCCCTGAGGGGACATGAGTGTAGCGAGCTCCATCAGGGGACATGAAGGATTGCGAGCTCCCACTTAAGAGGATCATGAGGAGCGAGCCTCCTATCAGAGGAATGGGAGAGAGCGAGCTCCTATCAGGGGAAACATGAGGATGCGAGCTCCCTCAGGGGGAATGAGGAGCGAAGCCCCTCAGATAGGTTTCCGGAATGATGGAGCGAGTCCATCAGGGAATGTAGGTAGCGAGACTCCATTCACGAGGAATGAGGAAGCGCGCTCCATCAGGGGAATGTATGGAGACGAGCTCCCCCAGAGGAATGAGGGAGTGAGCTCCAGCAGAGGAATTTGTTATGAGCGGAGCTCTCATCAGAGGAATGAGGAGCGAGACCCCTCAGAGGGAATGAGGAGCGAGCTCCATTCAGAGGAAATGAGGATGTATGAGCTTCCATCGTAGAGGGAATGAGGAGCGAACCCACCAGAGGAATGAGGAGCGAGCCTCCCGCAAGAGGACTGAGGAGCGAGCCCCCTCAGAGGAAGGAGGAGTGAGCTCCTCAGAGGTAATGAGGATGTCGAAGCTCCATCAGAGGAATGAGCGAGTGCGAACCCTTCTCAGAGGAATGTAGCGCGAGCCACTCTGAGGGGAATGAGGAGGGAGCTCCATCCCATGAGGATGAGTGAGCAACCCCCTCAGAGGAATGAGGAGCGAGCCACCTCAGGCCCCTCCACGGGATGGGCTGAGGCCACGGGAACCTGAGAACCCCTGGAGATTCGACGGCAGCTCGAAAACATCCTCGCGTTTCGGCGTTTCTGGCCGGGCGTGAGCGTTGGAAAACCAGCGATGAGCATGCGGGAGCTGAAACCTCAGGTAAACTGCGGAGGCGTGCTTGGAATAGGGCATGGCGCTGGAGGGCTGAGGGACGCGATAAACCCTCTCAGAGGGTTTGCTGAGGGCTGAGGGACGGATGAGAAGCCCGACTGAAAGCCCTATCGGGTCCGGTGAGGGTCTGATACTTCTCAAAGGGGTTGCCTGAGGGCTCTGAACCATTCACGGCACTCGCTGGAGGGTCTAGGTCCTGCTGAGGGGCTGAAATACCTCTCCTCGGATGTGTTGAGGGCGGCCTGAACACCTTTCCGCTTGTGCTGAGGGCGGCGGAAACCTGTCCTGGGTGTGCTGGAGACCTTTCACGGGTATGCTGCGATGCGAGACCCATCGGTGTGCTGAGGGTGTGCGAACCTGTGTTCCTGGGTGTGGCTGTAGGACCCTCATGGGTGTGCTGAGGGTGCGGGAACATCTCCTTTGGGTGTCGCTGAGACCCCTTCGATGGGTGTGCTGAGGGTGCTGGAACCTCTCCTGGTGTGCTGAGACCCCTCAGGGTGTTGTGAGGGTGTCACTGGACCTCTCCTGGGTGTGCTGGGACCCTCCTGGGGTGCTGAGGGTGCTGAGACCCTCATGGGGTGCTGAGGGTGCTGAGACACTCATGGGTGTGCTGAGGGTGCTGGAACCTATCCTCGGGTGTGCCTGAGACCCCTCATGAGTGCAATGAGGTGGTGAGACCCTCTCATGGGTGACCTGGGACCCCTCATGGGCTTACTGAGGGTTGCTGAGACCCTCATAGGTGACCTGTGACCCCCGCATGGGTGCACTGAGGGTTGCCTGTTAGACCCCTCATGGGTGATCTGGGACCCCTCATGGGTGTGTACGAGGGTGCTGAAGCCAATCATGGGTGACTGTGGACCCCTCATGGGATGTACGAGGGTTTGCTGCTGAGACCCCTCATGGGTGTGCTTGAGGGTGTGAGACAGTCCCAGGTGAAGATGAGGGTGATGAGACCCCTCACGGGGTGTGCTGAGGGTGCTCGGAACCTCTCCCGGGGGAGCTGGACATTTTGTGGGTGTGTGAGGGTGCTGAGGGACCCTCTGGGTGTGCTTGAGGGGATGTGAACCTTCTGTGTTGTGGCTGAGGACCCCTCATGGGTGAGCTGTGACCCCTCAGGGTGTACTGAGGGTTGCTGCGACCCTCATGGGTGAGCTGGGACCCTCATGGGCTGTACTGAGCGATACCCGAGACCCCTCATGGGTGTGCTTGAGGGGGCTGGAACCTCTCTGGTGTGTGATGAGCACCCCTCATGGGTGAGCTGGGGACCCCTCATTGGGTGTACTGCAGGGTGCTGAGAACTCCTATGGAGTTAGCTGCGTGACCCCTCATGGGTGTATCCCTTTTCAGGATACCGAGACCCCTCATGGGTGTGCTGAGGGTGCTGAGTACCCGCATGGCGTGTGTGTGCTGAGACCCCTCCCTGGTTGCGCTGAGGGTGCTTGAGTACCCTCATGGGTTGACCTTGGACCCCTCCTGGGTGTACCTGAGTGTGCTGAGACCCTCATGGGTGACCTGGGACCCCTCATGGGTGACTGAGACGTGCTGAATGCCCTTCATGGGTGCCACTCGAGACCCCTACCGGGGTGTGCCAAGACCCCTCATGGGTGCACCGCGACCCTGACTGGGGTGCATCGAGCCCCCTTTCATGGGGTGTGCCTATGTACCCCTCCCGGGTGCCACACGAGCCCTCCTGGGGTGCCACCGAGCCCCCTCCTGGGGGTGCGACCGAGACCCCATCCCTTGGTGTTGTGCCAAGACCCCTCTATGGTGGTGCTGCCGAGCGGAGCCCACCTCATTTGGGGTGCACCGAGACCCTCCCGAGGGCACCGAGCCCCTTCCTGTGAGTGCACCGAGACCCCTCCGGTCCCCCCCCGGGTGCGCCGAGGGCGGCCCTCCCGTGCTGTTCCGAGGGTGCCAGGCGCTGCTGAAAGCCCCTCCCGGCACGGTGCCTGGCTGTCGAAGCCCCTCCCGTTGTCGCCGAAGGCCCCTCCCGGTTGTTCCCGGTTGTCCACGAAGCCACTCCCGTGCGTGCCGAGCGCGGCAGACACCTATTCTCCCCTCACCCTGAGGGGGCTCAGCTCTCCCTCTAAAGCGCCCCTCTTTACCTCCATCTTGTCGAAACCACCCACCGCATCTCCGTCACCTCCCTCCTCCCCTCCTCATCGGTTCATGTCTGCGAACGGCGGCGTTTATTAAGGCGCCGGGCATTGCCCGGATGTGAGCGGCGGGCCCGATGCGGCGGCCGGGCGGGATGCGATCGCGCTGGCTCGCCTGGGAGGCCGCGCTGCTGAGGCGGACGGATGGCGGCGAGCGCTGCGTTAAACTCGGACCAACGTCGGCAAACCGGGCCGGCCCGAGCGCTCCCCGAGGGGCGAGCGGCCTGGCACTTCCTGCCTTTTTTTATTTTTTATTTCTGCGGGATTGGGTTTTTGATTTGGTGTTTTTTGTGTTGTTTAAAACGAGAAGGCAGTCCCCGAGAGCCGCGGCGCTGCGAGCCACTCACCATGTGTCGTAAAAACAATTGGTGGCAAAAAACGTAGTCATGTATGATCTTTTTTTTTTCTTGGTTTTCATTGGGAAATTTTTTTTTAAAAATCTTAACTTGTATATATATAATTTTTTTGTTTTAATTTTTTTTTTTGTTTTTTTGGTGGCCGGGGACCCCCAAATCCCAACAAAGCCAGGTGTAACGGTGCTCTGCTAAAGCTGAGTGGAATAAACCGAGCAGGACTGACCACTTTCCTACTTTTGTTTTTTTTTGGCTGGTTCGGAGGTTCACACACGTGTGAGACAATAAAAGCACTTCGGCAGAAGATTCCTCTCTTTTTTTATTTTGATTCTTTCGATTCCTTTTTTTTTTGTTTTTTCCTTTTTCTTTTTTTGTCCCCTTGGAAAATTGTGAAACATATGTGTAGGCCATTTAAGGTAAAGTTCCGATTGCTGTTAGACTAACTTGTCTGTGTTTTTTTTTTTTTTTTTAATTTTTTATTGTTTTTTTTCATTGAAATTGGTCGATCCCGGATGTGTTATTAAAAAAAAAAGACAAAAAAAAAAATGAAAAGAATAGAAAGTGATAATAGTACCGGTGCGTGTGTAAAGTCTTATACATTGCATTGCTACGATTTAAACTACACGTGTGCGAGATAAACTACCACTGGGGCAGGACTCGGGGACAACTCTGCGGCCCCTGCCTTCTGTGCACCCGC
>JAGMWU010000150.1:0-13361 GCA_018697195.1 Certhia americana | reverse complement strand
AAGCCAAGCTGGATGGAGTGACTCAGGACAACGAAGATGTCCCCATCACGTGAGGGGGTTACACTGGAGCAGCTTGAAGCTCCCTCCAACCCCAACCTTTCCACGAATCCACGATTCCTCCTCCTATGCCAGCAGAAGGATCCCGCCCCGCCGAATTCCACGCGTGTACGGAGCTGGGAATTCCCAAAATTCCGTGGAGCCCTGCCATCGTGGCACCTCCGACGTGGCGAGGACGTGGCAACCTACTCGTGCAGCTTCCCAGGTTTTTCCAGGAACGTGGCTCTGCTTCCATCCAAAAAGCTCTCCAGGGACTTTGGCTGTTGTCACTTTGCTTCAGAGAGACGCCGGCCATGCCACACACAGTTCCATTAGAGGCGTGGATTTATTGAAGGTTTTATTTTTTGGGGGAATGCAGCAACAAGATCCTCGGAACGGAGAGGGAAGTTTCCTCCCAAAGCTGGAATTTCTGGATTTGTGTGAAATTATCGATTCTCACTTGCCTCGGGATACAATTCCAGGCCTGGGGAGTTGTGGGAGAGCTGGAGAGGAGCTTTGGTCAAGGGGGAATGGTTTCCTTCTGTCAGAGAGTAGGGCTAGGTGGAATTTTGGGAAGGAATTCCCAGCTGGGAGGATGAGGAGACCTTGACACGGGGTGCCCAGAGAAGCTGTGGCTGCTCCTGAATCCCTGGAAGTGTCCAAATCAAGGCTTGGAGCAACCAGGGACAGTAAAAAGTGTCCCTGAACCAGATCAAAAATAACTCTGGATAGATCTGGAAATAATGGGAGCAGTCCAAAAGATAAAAAACCCAGGTGGTTTCTCTGAAATTTTCACCTCCCGTTGTTTATTTGAACTCCAAACGTGAGCAGCGACTTTCCCAGTTCCCTGTCACACCATCCAAAGGGAAATATCCCCCGATGGAAAAGCAGAGAGCCTAAGTAGATCTCTTTGGTCTCCCAGGCAGCCCATTCATTTGCTCAAATTAAATATTATCTTTAAATATTGCAAGGTTAAATGTCCACTGATAATGGATTTAGACGGCCATTAAGGTCTAATTGCTCCCTAATGGAGTTGGCCAAAGACATTTATTTGATAGAACTTCTTGAAAAAGGGGACTTAAAAGCACCAGGAGGGGTTTGGTTTGGTTTTTGTTTTTTTGTTTTTTTTCCCCACTGGTCTTTTGTTTTGGTTTTTTTTTTTTTCATATCCACGTAGGAGATTAAATTCCATTTTCGTTTCATGCTGGTTTGGAGAATCCCCCCCCCCCAAAAAAATGGCTGAGGTTGGAAAAGACCTCCAAGGTCATTGTAGTCCCAAGGTCTCTCCCAAATCTCTGGAAGAGATTCCAGAGCAGCTGGAACACTTTGGGAGCATGATCCCAACTGGGTCACATCTCCAGGAAGGTGGAACCAGCTCAAAACCCGGAATCTTCTCTCAGCTGGAAGCTCCAGGACAAGAGGGAAGGAATTTCCTCCTGGAAAAAATGCTGAGGAACTGGAAGGAGCTGCCCAGGGAGGTTTGGAATTCCCATCCCTGCAGGAATCCAAGGATTAGCTGGAGTGATCAGGCTTGAAGCTCTTTTCCACCTCTGCGCTCTCCTAGGCTGCAGATCCCATTCCGTGGAAGTTTCCTGCTCGGTTTTCAGCAACCTTGAGGGCCTTTTTTTATTTTTATTTTTTATGGCAGGAAGGAGATAAATATCCATATTTTCTTGGCTAGTGCCTCGTGTTTCAAGCCTTGAAGGGCCTTAATCCCGAGGAGATGTTATCCTGTAAATGGGCTGGTTTTTTCTTTTCCAGCTCTGGTTAATGAGATCCTATCAAGGAAAAACCTTCCTTACAAGAAAGGCCAGCGCTGCTTTCCCTGTCACAGTTTTATGTCAGCAATTCAAACATCTCCGGGACACGATCCTGCTTGGCTTTTTTTTGCTTTTTCCAAGCAATCCAGGCAGAATTTTTCATTTACAAGGAAAAACCCTTCCCGGGTCTGGGACAACGCGAAGCCACCAAAATCTGTCTGAGGGATTCCTCTCCTTGATTCAGAATGCCCCAAACAAATTTGGAAAATGAATTCTCTGTTAATTAATGACCCCTCCCCTACTCTTGTCGTGTTTGATGGTTTTACCTTACCCGGAGAATGTTATTTTTTGTGGTTTGTTGGATGAGGCGAGGCAGGGAAACGAACTGAGATGTTTGCAAAAGAGGAGGGAAAAAAAAAAAAAAGAAATCCAACCAACTCTGAGCGGGGATTTTTTTTTTTATTTCTAATTTTTGTAAAGAGGAAATTAAGGAATGGGTTTCTTTGGGAATGCTTTACCTCAGGGGTCGTGGCTGTTTCACACCTTTGGCTCCAAGATCAGGCTGGATTTGGGAATAGTCCCAGTGTGGAGAAGGTAAAAAAAGGAAACCTGTGCTTTTTCCATGTCACACTCTGCTCCAGTCTCACGGAGAAGTGGGACAAGGAGCAAAGAGGAAATCCTTCTTTTCTTTTTTTTTTTTTCCCCGACAATGCTGAAAAAGCATTTTGTCGTTGTGCCCTTTGCTTCCGAAGTTTGGGAGACAAAAAACAAAAAACAAAAACCAAAACGGAAAGCAGGAAGCAAAAAAGCTTCTTGTTTTTCCATCTTTGCTCGAGACAAGTCATCTCCTTTGCTTCTCTTTTTTTTTGTTTTTTAAACGGGAATCCGCGGCCGTTGGTTTTTCTACCAAACCAAGTTGGATCCGCGGCTTAAAACGAGAGCTTTGATTTTATTTCCTTGGAAAAATCAGTGCCAGGGCTAGGCTGGCACTGAACTCCAACCTCCTAGCGAAGGGAGCAGAGGCGAAACAAAGACGAGGATCCTTCCCCAGGAGCTTCACACGGCAATCTCGAGCAAAGCAGAACAGATGGATGGCCAGATTGGGGAGCCCAGGAAAAACAAAAGAGCCGGTATTGTCGGGCAGGAATGCTTTCTCTGCCTCATCCCGACAGCTCCCCCAGCTCGGGGACCATCGGGGGGTTCAGCACCTCGGGGATGGAACTGCAGAACCTCCCCGAGAAGCGGGGATGGCATCGCTGAGGAAGCCAAACCACGCTGGGGTGTGTGTGTGTGTGGGGAGGAGGGGTTGGTTTCGGTGAAGGATGTGCTGGCTTTTTTATTCTCAGCTCCTCCAAAAAAGAAGAATTCAAGAGCTTGCTGTCGGGGAGGGGGGCGTTCCGGATCCTCGCCCCCTCGCCGGGTTCCTTGTGATTGCTTCTCCTCTCCTCCCAGCCGCCATTGAAATCCCCGATGGCTCTCATCAGGCACCATTGGAACCTTGCAAATGTTCCTCTGGCTCCTCTCCCTCAGGGACAATGGGGGAAAAATGAGCTGGAGAAGGGGAGGGCGGCGCGCTGGAAGCTCTCGGGGCCCTCGGCAGCTGCTGGTGCCGCTGGTGGAATGTTGAATAGCTTGGGATGCGCAGCTCAACTCCGGATAAAACCACTCCAGCCTTTCGCCTTCGCCACGCGATTTTTCCGCTCGCCTTTTGGAGGGCTGCTGCAGAAAAGGAGGAGTTGTTCCTTTTTTATTTATTTATTTATTTTATTTATTTTATTTTTTTTTTTGTTTTTTGGCCGGGAAGCGAACGAGCGATGTTTTTTGTTTTTTTGTTTTTTTTTTGGTCACCCGGAGCAGCAGCTGCGGCGCTGGGATTGCAGCAAAGCGAAGCCAACAAGGAAGGTTTTATGTTTTAGGACCCTGAGGAACAAACCTGGCTCCCAGGGAAGCGGGAATTCTCTCCCGGGGTGGGGTCTGGAAACCACAAATTGTACAGGTTTTGAGCACCCCAGCAGGTTATTTCCTGCTATTTCCTTCTTTCACCCTGTCAGGAGTCTTGGAATGCTTTGGGATGAGAAGGATTTTAAGGATCATCCCACTGCAATCCCTACCAGGAACCTTCCTTGGTTGTTCCAAGCCAAATCCAACCTGACCTTGGACACTGGAAGGGCAGGACTTTGCCATTCCTTATCCCTTGACTTTTTCCTCACCTCTTTTTCCACTTGGATTATTGATGGAAACGCTCCCTGGGAGTCGTTTCTTGAAAAAAAAAAAAAAAAACCCCAAAAGCACGAAACGTTAAAATAGCGTTAAGGTCAATTTTGGACTGGGAAAGGTTGGAAATGTAAACCCCGGGGTCGATCTGCTGGAGGGAATGATCAAAGCAGGATTATTAAATCCCGGGAAATCGTTCACTTATTCATTTTCTCACCTAATTTTGATTTCTGGTGCCGCCCAACTCCAAAGCCAAATGGCTGAGAGCTCGCTTAGAACTGAAGACTTTGCATTTCCAATTTGCCAACCCAATTCAATCCATCCCTCCTCTTCCCTGCTTTCCTTTGGAATCCAGGAGGATTTCTAAAAGGTTCCACTTGCGGGTGGACTTTGGGGAAGAGCACGAGCCAGGATCTCAGCAGGTTTGATTCCAAGCTCTGAGGATGGATCCTCTCCTCCCGATTCCTTCGGAATCTCTCCTTGGGAAGCAGGAATGTGCAACTTCTGCTCCTGGCTGGGAAAACTGGGAATGTTCACCAAGGAGACCTCCGAGCTCCTGGCAGTGCCTAAAGAGGCTCCAGCAGAGAAACTGGGGACAAGGGATGGAGGGACAGCACTCAGGGAATGGCTTCCCACTGCCAGAGTTGGGAATTTTGGGCAGGGAGGGGGTGGCTGCCCTGGAAAGCGAAGGTGACATTCCCTCAATCCTTCCTGTGGCTGTCACTGCCAACAGCCAGGGGCTGAGGTCAGGCCAGGTGACACGCTCAGCTCAGGTGACACTCAGGTCAGGGAGGTCACTCTGAATTCCCTGCTCCTCGCTGAGGCCGGAGAGGATCCACAGTCCTTGGCACAGCCCAGGCTTGTCTTGGACCCGGCTCCTTTTCCATTCCAATCCTGCTTTTCCTCCTGCGGGAATGTCAGACTTGTTGGAGACGTTCCAAACTTAAACAGATGTGAGTAAGAGCCTGGCCTAGGAATGTGGGTTTGGTTTTTTCCCTTCTTTTTTTTTTTTTTTTTTTTTTTTTTTTTTTTTTCCTTTTTCTGTTTGGGAACGCCCACCTAAGTGCACCTTGCTGTCTGTTGTGCTGATTTAATCAAAGCTTTCCTTCTGGGCTGCTGCCTCCATCCTGCTGCAGTTCTGCAGAAAATCCTGTTCCTGACGCAGCAGCCGGCTCCAAACAGCCGGATTTCCGCAGGCATGGAGAGCCTGGATTTGCAGGCTGGGATCTAATAGGATTTTGGGAAACACAGAGCTCTGTTGTTGGTGTCTGTAACATCCTGGGATGGTGGAAGGCGTCCCTGCCCGCAGCAGGATGGGTTTTAAAGTCCCTTTTTCCAACCCTAACCATCCCAGGATTCTGCTGGTGGAAATCCTGCTAAACTCTCACCTGCCCCTTTAAATCCCTCTCAGGGGCTTGGCTTGAAACCCGAAATCCGAGGAAAAAAAAACCCAAAAAAACCCAAAAAACCCAACAAAATGAAATCAGTGGCAAAAGTGACCCCAAATGCAGGCGAGGGGAGCCGCAAACTCGATTTGATTCATCTCTGAAACGAGCCGGAGACTTGGGAATTTTCCCAAAGTGCCATGGCAACATCCAGCTCTGGTTTTTTTGCAGCTTAGGAAATGTATTTTTGGAACTCCTGACTCACCCCCTCGAATATTTCTGCTGGCCTAAGAGAACGCGTTGCCTTTCGCTTGCGTGCCGCGACTCAGCGGGAAAAGAGGCGCTGGTTTTGCGTCAGGGGTTGAACTGGGAGTGCTGGGAGCACTGGGATGGCTTCCCTGCGGGGATGGAGCTTCTCGAGTCCACAATGAGCTGCAAAACCCAATTTGGAAGGGCAGGGAATGAATCTGAGCCCCTCGGATCGAAGACGGAGCGAGCTCCGAGGTTTTCTGACGTTTCCCAGATAATCGCGGAACGGGTTGGGTCGGAAGGGATTTTTTAAAAGTTTCTCTCGCTGCCGTGGGCAGGGACAACTTCCCCTAAGCCGGGTTACTCCAAACCTCATCCCGTGGAACCCCTCTGCTTCCATACCAAGGAAATTGGGGGAGAATTATTCCTGAAAAGTGACTTGAGCCGGAGGTTTCTGACCAGAATTCCAATTGCTTTTCTCCTCGGTGCTCCTGGTAAACGCAGTCAGGAGTATCTGAGTAGTAAACACTGAGTACTTCCAACTCCTTTCCTTTTTTTTTTTTTTTTTGCCTTGTTTTCCCTGCAAAGTCTTCCCTCTTTGTCGAAATCCGAGAGGAAAAAAAAAAATTCAAAAAAATCTCCGGGAAAGGCTGAATTTTGATTCCGAAGGAGACACTGAGCACAGCCAACAGCATTTTATAGCTCCTTCCACTTTAATTTGGGAAGCAGCCTATTTAAATATGCTAATGGTATGCACAGCCATTGGAACAGAAGCCAGGCTATAAACTTCCCACTGAGAGCAGGAAAGCTGCGGCTGCCTCCCGACCGTGTTTGCCAACTCCTTTATTAGGAGTTTGCTATCAAATCCTCCTGGACAAAGGTCACGGGGAAAAGGAGTTGGAGGTCTCAAGCAGGGGGGGGGGATGATTTCCCTCAACATTCCCAGGTTTTTTTGGGTTTTTTTTCTTGGATTGGTGCCCCTCGGATTTCCCCCCGCCCCGGGTTTGTGGAATCGCGGAGTTGTGATGAGGTCGGAAGGGATTCGAAGGTTCCACGGTTTCAGCTTGCTCCAGGAGGTCAAGCAGCTTCTCGAATCTAATAAACCCCATCTAGGCCGGGCTTAAAACTGAGCTCAAGCTTTCAGTTCCTCATCCTGTCCCTGGGATGTGTTCCTGGCCCTGCCGGGGAGCTGCGGTAATTCCGGATTAGAGGAGTCATTATCACAACCAGGGGTTTAATGCCGCATCACACGCAGCCTGCAAAAAAAATCTGCCTTTTTACAGGGGGGGGAGCTGCCTTAATTAATTAACTCCGAGAAAACTTAGGGAACGCCAAAAAAAAAAAAAAGGCCAAGAGGATCAATCCTTGCACTCTGATCAATTTGCTCCAAAAATTGTCTTTTTTTGTTTTTTTTTCCCGGCACGTTATAAGACAGATCTGTATGAGTGCCAAACTAAGTGAGGAGGTGCCCAGTTCGGGGACAACCCCAATTATTTGACGCGGGGGGAATACAGGGAATGGAACTCCATGGAAGCTGTGGGGGCCGAACTTTTGGATTTGAAATATTTCTCTCGCGGACGTGGGGAATGCGAGCTGTTGTATTTTCCCCGGAATCCTGAGGGGGATCTCGGAGTAAACACCAGCTCCAAAAAACAATTCCGGGCCAATTGAATTTCAAACACGGGCTTTGTTTCTTTGGAGCGAATCCAGAAATATTCGTCGAGTTGAGGGGGTTTTTTTTGTGGTGGGGCAGAAGTATGGAATATCAACATGGCGCCGAGGGAGTGCAGTCTGGGAAGGGCTGGAATTGGGAACTGATGAAACCTTCAAAATCCCGTCCAACCCGAGTGTTGGAAATTCCAACCCAGCCGGCGGGGCCCTCCGAGGGGCAGCGACGGAAGGAGCTGGGTTTTTCCAACCCGATCATTCCATGATTTCACGCGCCAGAGGGTTTAACCACTCAACCTCGTGATTTAATTCCACTGAAAAAACAGACAGAGAGGATACCTGGTTAAAATACTTCCCGAACCTAAACCGCCGGTGTACTTTCCTGAAGTAAATTGAGGAGAACAGAAATCCCCGGGGAAAGTTCAATGCCAGCCTGGCAACCCCCACAAAAAAAAAAAATAGAAGGATGCCAAAGCGGAAACTGGAGTTAATCCAGGGAGAAAGTCGGGAAGCAGAGCAATTAGGAAACGGTCGGAAAAGAGCGGTGAGGGTGGATTGTGCGGGAAGTCATCGAGCATTCCTGAAAGGACTCAAAAGCGGCGGATTTGCGTTTGTGTGGGGGAGATTGGGGACTGGCTGAGATATGTATAGGGGGCGAAAAAAAAAAAATTTAAAAAAAAAAAATCCGAGAGGGTTGGGCCGGCTTCCGTTAGGCCAGATGCCTATAAAAATAATGCCGCCGCCACGCTAGGGTTTGCTGCTTTCGCTTGGGGCTGGGTGGAAAAGGTTGGATTCATGGATTTTCCGTAGAGAGCGGGGAAGTGGGAACGGTGAAAATCTGGGAAAAGGCCTCTGTTCAAAAGGAATGAGAGGTGATGGATGATTTCGGGGTTCCAAGGTTCTGATGCACAAGGAGGGACATGGCACCTGCGGCCGTCGCCGCGGGGATTACGGAGTGGGGGGGCAGACGAGGCAGATGACAAACATGGGGATGTGCTTATTCACGCTGAAATTGGGAAGGGATTTCCGCAAAGGATTGAGGGAAAATCGGGGCCCCCTGGGATTTTATTGATTTATTTTCGCAAATAATTAAGAGCCGCTTCACAACGTTCTTGCCTTTGGCACGGGGCTTGGAGCGAGGAGGTCATCAATCCTGAATCAGGGGGTTCAGGCTGAGCCCCTCTTGGAATTGCAGTAAATTTGGGATGTTCGCTTTTATTAATTTTAGCCCAAAATCCCTCAAAGTGAGTCCCGGGGAGGTTTTGAAAACTAATCAAAACGAGTAAATTTCGTGATCTCTCATCTCCGCACAAGGCTTTTGTGGTCCCGGTTGTGCTGCGTGGGAATTCATTCCGCCCTCTCTACCAAACACTGGAAGTTGCTTGACCACACACCTCGAGGTGTTGATTACTCAACTCAGGGGATTCCTCTGATGCTTCACCTCAGGTGAAAAAAACCTTAAACACGGCTGAAAATTCCCAGCACAGAGGAACGGGATGACTTTAGACCCTTTCAAGGTGACCGAATCCCTGCTTTCCAGGAGATCCCCAAAAATCTCGCATCAGCGGAAGGGAGAGGAGACCCACGGAATTGGGAAAGGAGGCACGTCGCTGCTAGTCCCAAAAGTGAGCAGCTTTGTGTAGGTTGGGTTGGGAATTGGCAGCCATGAACGTGGGCTGGGACCAGCTGGATGGGATATGGGACGATCTGGGATGGGAAGGATCTAACGCTCAGTTAAGGGTTTAGGGACCAAACTCTACTATCCAGGATTCTCCAAAATCCAAATCAGTTTGGGTCTGGAGCCTCTCTGCGGGGAAAGGAAACAAACACCCCTGCGGGTTCCCAAGCTGGAGGGTTTTTCTGTCAAAATTTTGTAAAAAACTGAGCCTGAATCACCTCCAAATCAGGATCCTCAGTCTGGGAACAGATGGGTCAGCGTTTCCCGTTCCCCGTCAACATTTTCTTCCCCTGCTTTGTTTTTTTTGATTACGGTAGCTGAAGGGATGCTAGATGAAACTCAGGACAATAAAACGATTTAAAGAGGTGTCTAAAGAAAAAAAGGCTTCCCCGTGGCAATGATGGATTCCGCAGTTTTTAAAGGCACGGATTACCCGTGGCTCTACAGAAAAACGGATATCAACAAAAAAAATTAAAAAAAGGGAAAAAGGAACATCATGTGCAAAGTCCGGATTTTCTTATCTGATGGAGTTATGGAAGCTTGTTTTAGGATAAACACGAGGCTTTTTTAGGGGTGTTTAATCGACTTTAGGGTGTTCAGCGGAGGTCTTATGATGAGAGAGGGGATCAGGATTGGGGATAAAGGGATGGAGGGACAGCACACAGGGATGGTTCCCTCTGAGAGGAACAGGATCGGATGGGATATTATCCCAATTATGCCTGGGATTACTTCCCAGGATTATTAAAGGTGCTTAAATCAAATAAATACGTGGAAGACAGAGGTCCCTTTGCTAATTCAGATTATATCCACTCCTGCCGTTGCACCGTAGTGATTTTTGTTGGGGGTGATTTGAGTCAGAGGGGAGGACGCCAAATAATTCTGTTTCGATCGTTAATCAGGTTGCTCCAAGCCCTCGTCCAACCCTTTCAGAGTGTGGCTCCACAGCTTTGTTGTTCAAAGTGAATTCAAAAAACCCATCTATAGAGTTCTGCCTAATTAAAATGCTTGTTGGGAGAGAAGGACTCAAAATCCGGAAAAAAAACACAGCAATTGAGATTAGAAAAAAAAACCCCAAAAAACACAAAAAAAACCACTTGCCAGGGCTTCAATGCTGTTCGTCCTTTTCATTAAACATCCTCTTTGTCCGCCCTTCCTAAACAGGGTAATTAAATAAATTTGGCTCGCCACGGCTCCAGATTTGGGAAATCCCCTCCAAGGCTGCCAATGCCTTGGGGGCAGATGGGACCTGCACGTCCCAGGTGGCCTGGAGGGACAGGACGCTGCCAGAGGACGGGGGCAGAGATGAGATTTGGGGGGAAAGGACTATTCTTTTTTTCCCTGGGAGGGTGGGGAAAGTACCCCGAGGGTCAGGTGGACATGGGCGGAATCAGGCACATGGGACGGTGACATGTACATGACATGACCAATCCTTTAAAATCTCCTTCCAATCAACCCCTTCCAATGGAAATATTTTTTTTGGGGGGGGGGGATTTTCTTCGGGGCAACCTTCGAGAGCGGTGCAGCGCCCAGCCTGATGGTTTTTCCTCTTAGAAAACCCTTCCAGTGCACGAGATTGCAGCACAAAAACTCCTTCCAAAACCCATTCCTGGAAAGTGGGAATGCTTTCCCTGCCAAAGTTTTAACAAGGGAGGAGCTGCTGTCCAAATGCCAGGAGTGTTGAAGGTATCTGGGTTTTAAGGAGAGCGTCCACATTTCACACTTCACGATTTGCCGTTGTCGTAGGAAGTCTGCTGGAGCTTGTCAAGATTTTCTGGAGCGGGGGAAAAAAGATTTTTTTTTTTTTCCCAATTCCAAAATTACAACGGCAAGGCTGGAAAATTCGAGGGGGCAGCTCCTCACGGAAACGCGTGCCTGGGGAAACTGGATGCTCTGAAGGGTTTTGAGTGCCATATCAGACAGAGGAGGAACGAGAGATTTTTTCCCAAATTTGGAACAAGAAAGTCTGCCAGAAAGCGGGCTGGAGGTCCCTTGGCTCTGCCGAGGTGAGTGAAAGGGACAAATATTCCAGGGAATGTGGGGGAATTAAGCCGTGCGGGCGTGGAGGGACCATATTATTCCTTTCAAAGAACTGTAAGGATAATTTAGCTGTAAGAGCGCCGTTTGGCTGGAAAAAAAGCACAGAATGGCTCCAAACAACCTTGCAACAAAAAACCAAAAACCGAACAGAAACCCCGGAGGCTCTTTCCCGCTGCAATTCCAGCGGTTTCTATGATTAGGGAGCTGATTTGAGGGATGAGTTAAACCCAGCAGCTTTCCGATAAAGCCTCCCCCCCAAAAAAAAAAATAAATTTTACGTGGAAGCATTTCCATCATCCCCCTTCCAGGTGGTTTTTTTTTTCGGCTCCCCAGTTTTAATGAGGTTCCCCTCAGCGTGGAGCTGTTGCCTTTTGGGAGCGAGCTGAAGCTCTGGAAGTTTCTGCAGAGCATATGGGCGGGTTGAAAGGGAGCAGCTGCTGCCGGAGCAAAGGCCACAGCTCAGAGGTAGGAGATGAAGGAGCCTTCAAGGGCCCCTCACTCCAACGGATTTTTCCACGAAAACCCACCCTGGCAAGAGGCTTCAAGGGCTGCAGTCGTGGCTCGGCTCTTTTCAGGAATTTTCTCCCAAAAATGCCAGGGAATTTTTCAGGCTTTCCTTCCAGGCAGGGATTTGTGGGGTTTTAAGGGAGTTCGAGGGCAAGGAGCAGCTCAGGTTGGGAGAGATTTGGGATGATTTTGAGATTTCACCTCCTCTGGTGATTTTGGTGATTTCCACCAAGAATCCCTCCAGACCTCAAACCATTCCAGGATTGATGATCCCCTTTGGTGTTCACCGTTCTCCTGGGAGAAAACAGGAGAGGAGAGGAATCCTAAGGAATTCCCGGCGCCGGGAAGTTCCTTGGGTGATCCCTTTAGGGAAGGAGCTGCTGTCGAAGGCACCGTGACCCTGTTGGGGACAAATCCTCTGCAGGGACCTGTGGCCGGCTCCGTGCGTATCCCGAGGGAAGAGCTGCCTGCTCCTCTCCCGGTTCTTTTTTTGTGTCCCAGGGTGATGAATTAATCCGTGCTCCCGGCGCCGAGAGCGATGAATTCATTTGCCATTCACGGGCACGTCAAGGGGTTGTGTTGGGTTTTTTTGGTTTTTTGTTTTTTTATCCTCGTTTCAGCCTGTCTCCTACAAAACACAATTAGTTGGGAGACACTTGGAGAATTACACGTCCCTGTGGTTGGGTGTTCCGTTCTCTGGATTGCTCTGGGAGGGGGGGAGGCAGCAGCAATTCCCACTCTTTAAACCCCTCTGAGTGACACCGGCGCCGCGTCCCCAAGTGCCACATCCACGAGGCTTTAAATCCCTCCAGGAATGGGGCTTTGAGCTGGACAATAAAGAAACATTCCCTAAAATCCAGCCTGAACCCCCCCCCAGGCTCAGCTCCGAGCCCTTTCCTCTCCTCCTCTCCCTGTTCCCTGAGAGCAGAGCCCAATCTGCTTGGCAGGGAGTTGTGCTGGAATAAACGGGAGAGAGGAAATGATATCATTCCAACTCGGAATTCAGAGGTGAAACGATTTCTCTTTTTCCACCTTCCAATCGGTGCCAGTCGTCCCAAGGTTTTGCTCACGAGGATCCCAGAACGTCCCAGAATGTTCCTGCGCAGCTCCTCGGGGTGGGCGGGGGATTTATTTCTTCTGAAGCTTCAACGCAACGAGGGAAAGAAAACGAAGGCGAAAATCAGAAAATCCCCTTTGGCTTTGGGGTCAGGAACCCTCTGGGCCCTGCCAGCAATCACGAGATGATGTTTTGGGCTGGAAGAACTTTTTCTGGACACCTCCAGCTAATCCAGATCGCTCCAAAGCCGGAATTCGGGCACTTCCGGGAGCGGCCCCGGCGAGAAAACACCTGCTGGCTTTTGGGAAAAAAAACAGCTTCAAAGTTGGAATGATGGAGCTGGAACAGCGAAATCTGGGGCTGTACCACCCAAAATGCTGAGAAATAACCCCCTGTTTGCCTCCTGGGACAATGTGGGGAATTATGAGCTCACCCCCCCCCCCCCCCCGGGGCGGCACAATGGAATTCTTTGTTGGGAATACGCCATCGGGAACAGGTCAGGTTTGTTTACGCTGCCGCCCTTTTCAGCCTCTCCAAATCTCCGTGGATATTTGGAAATTCAGGCAGAAAATGACAAAAAAAAAAAGCCTGGTTGGAATCCAGAAGCGAATTTTCCGAGCGTTTGAGGCCTTCGTGCCGTCCTTCTTCCACGTCACCTCCCTGCCTGTTGTTTTGGGTTTTTTTTTCTTCTCACGTCCTGATGATATTTAGAGCAAAACCTTCAAAAAAATAAAGATTGGATCGATGGCTGTGCATTTTAAATTTTCCAG
>JAGMWU010000149.1:83851-95718 GCA_018697195.1 Certhia americana | reverse complement strand
CCTGGATCCCTGGAATGTCCAAGGCCAGGCTGGAGCACCCTGGACAGTGGGAGGTGTCCCTGCCATGACAGGAGGTGGCATTTGGATGAGCTTTACTATCCCTCCCAACCCAAACCAATTCAGGATTCTGTTCCACAAACCTGAAATGATGGGATAAATGGAAAAAAAAAAAAGGATTTGCTGGAAGTCTGTGTGGTCACGTTCCTTCCTATTAGCATTTCTTCCCATCAGGATGGAGCAGTGCTTGTAATCACCTTGATTTATTTGATTATTTATTTATTTATGTGTTTATTTGTTTAATGAATTTTGAACTCAGCCTTTAAGCCCAGCTGCTCTCTGTGGTGATTCAGGAGCCCTGCTGGGGTACCTTTGTCTCTGAGCCTGTGGTTTCCATCCTGACTGTCCTGATTCTGTCCAGACTGACTCCCTTGGTTTTCCTTGTCTGCTTGGAGGATTGAGTTGGTTCCTGCCACCCAAATGCAGTGGCAGAACAAATTTTAAATCTCTGTTCTCCTCCAGGCTGAGAAGGAGGTGGAAGTTTTTCCCTTGGCACAAGGCAGAGTTGGGCACGGGCTGGTTTCACACCTGAGCAGCCCCAGGCAGAAGTTAATTGGGGTCATTTTTGGGGTGCTGAGTCTGTGCTGTCAGAAGAACCTTCAGATCTCCTGGGTTTGGTCTTGAGGTGTTGCCAGTGGGGTCCTTAAAGCCCCTGGTAGCTCATCCTTGGGGCTCTGCAGCCTTCAGCTGGTAAAAATTCACTGGTCGTGATTGAAAACTCAAATTACAGACCAACAGAAAACATAAAAGTTCAAAAAATTCCATCCTTCCCCACAGCTGAACACAGGGTAATGCCCAAAGTCTCAGTGGATCTCACCAGGGAGGGAGATACTGCAAAACAATTGCCAAATCTAAGGAACACTTTGATAACTTAAGCAGTTTAAAGCATAACAAAGTTATTCTATCATGTGCCATTTAATTAAGTGCTGGCTTTTCACATTCATTATACATCAAGCTGACAATTTAAATCCTTTAATCCAACACAGGCAGCTATTTAGTCTCTGTTCATTGTAATTCACAGCTCTCCTTGCCTCTTAATTTGTGTGGCCTGCCCAGGGTGATGAACATCCCCCTCTGATGCTGCTTCAAATCTGCTCATTATGTACCTGGCAGTTCCTTCTGGAACTGGAGAGCTTTTCACCTCAGTTCAGAGGGAGAATGTTTCATCTCCTCTCTCCTCTGGAGTGGGAAGATATTCCCAGTATCCCCATTTTCCTGCTGGTGATGAGGATGATTTGATAATCCTGGGATGGCCTTCCAGCATTGCTTCAGCTGCTCCTTCCTTCTCCTTTTCCTTATCTCACTTATGGTTTAATTCATCCACACCTTGCTTTTGCTCTCCCCCATCCTCTCCTTGGCATTCCACAGGTGTTCTCCTCCCAATTTTCCTCTCATCCCTGATATTGGTGCTCCAACCCCACCTTTTATGTCTCCATAGCTGGATTTTTTTTCCCCCCTCAGAGTCATTTTGTCCCTGATCAGTCAGCATGTCAGCCTGACTCCCTGACGTGGCTATTTCACTTTTCCTGGTTATTTTATCTCCTGCTTGCCCCGTGCCCAGTGCAGAGCAGGGGGTCAGCAAAGAGGGGAACAAAGGAGCTCCAGGGAAGGGAATCTTTCCCCCTTTTCTCCAGCTCTCAGAGCAGAAGGTGAGCACTGAGGCTGAACCAGCACTGGCAGCTCCTCTGCTCTGGTGCTGATTTTTGGCGCAGTGGAATTGTTGCAAGGAGGCAGCTGAAGCCTTTTGTTTCCCCTGGAATTTCTCAGGGACACAGGAATGGCTCCTTTGAGCCTCCCCACGTTGGGGCTGTGATGGCAGCAGAGCCTTTTTTGGGGGCTGGGGCACCTTTGTGCTGAATTTGGATTCCCCAAATCCTGGGATTTTTGCAGGCTGGAGAGTGCCAGACAAAAGCTGCAGCTCTCACGGATGGATTTTGTAGACAAAACCTGCAGATTCCAGATTTTTTTCCCCCAGTCTGTTTTTTTTTTTCTCTTCCCCATGTCCAGAGTCTTTTATTCTCCCAAGATGTGTCCAGTGCATGAATCCATGGCAGCTGCTGGATCCCTTGTGTGAGCTGCACTTCTGTGAACTGCAATTTGTTGTTGCTTTTGTGGAAGTTTGGAGGTGAAACCATTTCCAGAGGAAAAGGATGCAGCACATCCAGGCATTCCCTGCATCCCAGCACTCCTCTGGCCCTAGAGTTGGGATTTCTGTGGTGGGACTCATTGATCTGGGGGGGCTTTTCCAACCCTAAATGGGCACCACTGGATTTGTCTTTCTCATCTTCTGCCCTCCCAACCAGACTTTTCATGGCTGTGGAGCTGCTGGAGCAGTTCCAGAGAGGCCCCAGAGCTGTTCCAAGGGCTGGAGCCAGGCTGGGAGAGCTGGGAATGTTCCCATGGAGAAGAGGAGGATCCAGAGAGAGCTCAGGGCCTGAAGGAGATCCAGGAGAGCTGAAGAGGGATTTGGGATAAGGGATGAAGGGGCAGGACACAGGGAATGGTTTCCTGTCCAGCCTGGCCTTGGACATTCCAGGGGCAGCCCCAGCTTCTCTGGGCACCTGTGCCAGGGCCTGCCCATCCTCATAAAGGACAATTCCTTCCCAAATTCCCATCCAACCCTGCCCTCTGGCAGTTTGGAGCCATTCCCCCTTTCCTGTCACTCCATCCCTTGGGAATGGTCCCTCTCCAGCTTTGTTTTTGGTTCCTTTGATGCCTTCTGGAGGCTGACCAGGAACAGAGACAGGACTGAACAAAAGGATAAAGCAGGGATTTATTGAAAGGCCTTAATGGGAACACCTGGGCAGCAGCAGAGCCCAGGTGACCCCAAAATGGGCACAGAATGGACACCCAGCCACGAGGACTCACACTTTGATAAGTTCTGGTCCATCAGCACATTGGAGTTAATTGTCTAATTACTGCTCCAGGTTTAGGGAGCTCCATCCCCCTTGGTTTTCCTTCTCCCTTCACCCTTGGTTTGGTTCCAAGTTGCCCTTGGTGCCCAGCTGGAGAAGGGAATTGTTTTGTCTCCCTGCTCTGTGAAGGGAGCTTAGAAAAACTTAACATGAAACCCAGAACTACCCACAAAAAACAGCCCAGCACCTGAAAAATGGCAAAGCTAAAACTGAAGGCATCCCCTTCAGGCCACAGTTGGGTCACCCTGAAGCTTCTTTTCTCCAAGCTGAACCATCCCAAATCCCTCATCCACAGGAGATGTGGAGGGATCTCTGCCTTCACCCTAAAATTCATCCCCGTGAGAAGGAGAAACCTCTCTGTGTCTCTCCTTTCTGCTGGTTTTAGTTGTGTGGAGGGCTGGAGTGTTTTTTGGAGGAAAATCAGATTTGGGGAGCTCCTCTGTGCTGCTGGGCTGGGGGTATCAAACCCCCTCTGCCTTGGTTTTTTCCCCCTTCCCACATTTCTGCTGCCCTGCATTTTGGGAGGCAGTGACATTGTGCTCCGTGTTCTGAGCACTGCTGGTGATTGAAGCTCTCCCTGAGAGGATGTGCACTTGAACTGTCAGCACAGGCAGTGATTGACAGCAGCTGGAAGCACTTTTTGTGTCAAGGCTTTGTCAAGGCATTGTTGTAAAACCTCCTTTACTGAATACCAATAATTCCTGCTCCGGCTTCAATCAAAAGATTCTCCTTTCCAGTTTGAGAAGAATATTTAATGCTTGAGAGTCTTTCCTTAATAGGCAAATAGAAGGGGAGTGGGTAATGAGGTGAGGCTGTTTGGGGGGCTCCTGTCAGCAGATTTCCAACCCAGGATAAAGGGAAAAACTCCTTTTTTATTCCTTGGTGCACCCCAAGAATCTGAAAGGAGAGTTTGGTGAATTCTATGGCTTCCCTCACTGCTTACCCAGCACATGTTCCATAAGAAAGATGTTTAGTAACTGTTGATTTCTTTAATGAGAAATGTTTCCTTTTTGTTTTTTGTTTTTTTTTTAATGGATGCTTGCTTCAAACGAAATAATTTCCCATGGTTTTAAAGATTTTCAATAGTCTCAATACATTTTTAATAATCAAAGAGCTTCCTGTTCTGAAAATCCCTTTGCCATTGGAGGAAGCTTGAAGCGTTGCATCTTCTTGATTTAGTTTTGCTTTGCTAAAATATTATTACTACAATTATTATTATTACTATTATTATAATTATATTTAAGTCTTAATTTTTGTTAATGTTACTGTTATTATTAATGTTATTGCTGTTATTATTATGGCTAAAAGCTGTAGATAGAATTTTCATTTGCTTTTCTTAATCTTTCTGTGATTCTTAAGGAATCACAGAAAGATTAAAGTTGGAAAAAAACCCTTTAAGATCATCAAATCCAAGGTTTTTGAAAGGCTTCAGGTGAACAAGCCACACCTCTGGGCAGGCAGAATTTGAACAAAACTTTTATTAAAGGTAAAAAAAGGATCTGAGGCCAGGAGATGGTTGGGTTTGGAGTGAATTTGAAGGAGGAATTATCTCCTGGAACAATTTATTTGTGATCCTCCATCATTATTTGCTTTACAGAGAGATTCTGATTCCACCAACATCGTTTTTCTGACAGAACAAATTAAAATTTTGAAAGAGTCTCTAATCCAGGAGGAAGGCAAAAAATTACTGTGCTCTCTGCTTTCACTCTGTATCATTTTTAGCACTTCTGCTTGATCACTGCAACAGAAATAATTTCATTTTGGGCTACTCAGAGCACAAAAAAATGTAATTGTCTTGACTGCAGAACTCAGACAACTTCAGCAGTGTCAGAAATGCTTCGTTGTTCTGGAGATCCATGAGGGAAACTTCTTGGAAATGGAATTAAATTTCAGTCAGGGAGGAAAAATGTTTCCCAGCAGGGCGGGCGGTGAGAGCAGAGGGGTGGGGAGGCTTTTGGAGCTGGGCTTTGGAGATTGGTTTCAGGCAGCTTTGGGGGTGAAAGGAGCAAATTTTGAAAACCTACCAAGGTTTTAGGAGTTGTGTTTATGTTAGGAATTGTGTTAGGAGTTGTATTTCTTTTTTTGAAAAATGTATTTTAGGAGGTGTATTCACTCCTAGGATAGTGTGTTTTACTAAGTGCGTTTCCTGTAGAATTGCGTTTTAGGAGTTGTGTTTCCTTGTGGGATTGATTTTACGAGCTGTATTTACTTGTAGGAATGTATTTTAGGAGTTCTATTTCCTTGAGGAATTGTGTTGTAGGGGTTCTGTTTCCTTGTAGGAATTGTTGTTTTAGGAATCTGTATTTCCTTGTAGGAATGCTGTTTTCAGAGCTGGAATTTCTGTCTGAGATGCAGCAGGGATTGTGTTGGGTCCCAAACCAGAGACGAATGAGGAGTTTTGAAGAGCTAAGGAAGGGACGTTCCAACATTTGCAAGGAGGAAATAAAAGCCAGAAGTGAAGGAGAGCACAGATGCAGCAAATGGGAAAAAGAGAAGCAGGATGAAGCGGAAGAGTTATGAAGAGATTTTCTTCTTTTCTTGGCTTTTTCAAGCGGACAAATCCATCATCCTCTGGCCTTCATGGTTTGTAAACACCCAGGCACATGGACCAGGTGAATAAAGTTACACTGAGGTGCCGGAAGGATTCAGTGTGTGTCAACTGAGTTTGGTCCTGGCAAGAAATTAATTTGTGTGG
The DNA here is from genome assembly GCA_018697195.1 of Certhia americana. Classification (NCBI taxonomy): domain Eukaryota; kingdom Metazoa; phylum Chordata; class Aves; order Passeriformes; family Certhiidae; genus Certhia; species Certhia americana. Next base: position 90,051 of record JAGMWU010000149.1, on the reverse strand, counting down.
AGTTTATATTGTTGATAATAAAGGACCGCTGCAGTTTGTCGCAGAGCTCACCTGGGGAGGGAGGGGGGGTCTCCCCTTTTCCTGGTTTATGGCTTCATTTAAAACTGGCTTATCTCACTCCCACCCCAGCTGAAATGTTCAATTTTTCCTATCAGGAATCCACTAAATGTTAATTTTAAATTTTTTTTTTTTTCTTTTGCCTAAAGGTCGTGAAAGGCCCTGACATATTAGGAGTATGAAAGATTTTACACAGAGGTGAGTAGCAATATTTTTGTTTTCCAATGAAATTTAACACCCCTTGTCCAAAGGACCAAAAAACATCTGCATTTGTAGTCCAGGGGGGTAACACAATGATCTTGCTCACTAACCTTGCAACCCTTCCTTGTAAAACATTTTATTGCTCTTCCTCCCCTTGAAACAAAGACAAGGACTGAAGAGTAGAGAAATGAAGTTTACGGGATTTAGAGCTTGGGCTGCAAAAAGGTGCCCAGGGAAAAATCCGCATGGCAATGAGATGTTTGGGATTGAAACAGTAAACAGACAAGTGAATTTTCTTGGGTTCTCAGAAAAACACTCTTGGGACAGACCAAAGTGTGCTGGAAACTCAGATCTTTAAAACCATGGCCACACCATGGGCAGGGACCAAGTAAAGGCTATTAACCTGCTTGGACAGAAGTCGTTGGGGTTTTGCTGTTAGTCTCTTTCCTGCAGCTAGTCTTTATTAAATACTCAATTTTATTCCTGCTTTTACGTTAGGCTTTGTTTTTAAAATGTGTCTATTTGGAGGAAATTACTTCAGATTCACCAAAACTTCAAAAAACGAATGTGGAAAGTGCTGTTCAAAGAAGAGAGAAACTAGAAACTCATTCCCCCTACACCAATACTTCAAAAAACAAAAAATGAGGAGAAAAAAAAAAAAGAGAATTTAATTCCATTTTTTAGTGTTTCCAAGCGGACACCTGTGTAATTCCCACACCTTTTCCCTTAATCTGGGGGGGTGCACTAACACAGGACTCTCCTTAGGGGAAGGAGCACCTCAGTGTAACGTTAATTCACCTGTCTGTGGCCGGGTGTTACCAACATGAAGGCCAGATCAGAGGATGGATGGATTTGTCCTCTTGAAAAGGCCAGAGAAAAGGAGAAAATATCACTTCATAAGCTCTTCAACTTCCATCCTGCCTCTCTTTTTTCCCATTTGCGGCATCCTGTGCTTCTCCTTCACTTTTCTGGGCTTTTATTTCCTCAGTGCAATGTGGAACTTCCTTCCTGAGATTGTCCAAAAAACTCCCTCTTCTCCTCTGGTTTGGGACCAAACACAAATCCTGCTGCTCTCAGAGCAGGGAAATTAAGTTCCTAAAACACAATTCTACAAGGAAATACAGGTACTAAACACAATTCTACAAGACTAATAAAGTTCCTAAAACACCAATTCCTACTAGGAAATACAGCTCCTGAAAACAATCCTAAAAGGAAAACACGTCCTAAAATACAAACCAGCACTGATGGAACTCTTCAAGCAATTAAACAGAATTTCTGAGGAGCCGTCTGCAGTGACAGAGCTCTGGCTCAGGGCTCTTCCTCTCCAAAAGTAAAAACCCCCCCAATCCCCTGTGCTCAGGGCTTAAGGAAATTCCCGGGAGGTATGAGAAACAAACACTGGAGGTCAGGGGATGCTGCAGGGGTGGGACTTCTCTCCGTGAGGAAAAGGTGGGAGTGGGATGTGCAGCCTGGAGAAGAGGGAGGGGATGCAGGGAGGTGAGGGAGCCCCTGGAAGGCCTGAAGGGGCTCCAGGAGAGCTGTGAGAGGGACGGGACAAGGGAGGGAGGGACAGGAGCAGGGGAATGGCTTCAGAGGGAAAAGGGGAGATTTTGGGTTGGATATTGGGAAGGCATTGTTGCCTGGGAGGGTGGGAAGGGCTGGTGATGGAACTCCCAGAGAGCTGTGGCTCCACTGGATCCCTGGAAGTCCAAGGAGCTGCAGTCGCTCAGGAGATCTGGCTCTGCACCCAGGATTCCTTCCAAGAGCAATAAACAGAATTTCTGAGGAGCTGCCTGCAATCCCGAGCTCTCCTCAGGCTCTTACCAGGCATCCTTGCAAGCAGGGCTGGAATGGCATGCAGGGGATTTATTCCTCCAGGTGAGATGCTCAGAGGGTAAGGGAAGGATTGTGCCCTCCTGCTTTTCTCATTGTCTTCAGGAAGGACAGAGCGGAATTTTTCAAGGAAGGGGTGAAGCGACGCTGTGTGCTGGAGCAGGGATAAAGGCCAAGGAAACAACAAGAGAAGTCTGGAGTGCAGATGAGGGACATCTCAGCAAATATTAAACTATTACCGGTTCACTTCAAAAAAAGCTGGCAAACTAATGAGGTGATAGCCCGTGGCATATTAATAAAACCGAGCGGAGTCATCGCACCCACATCAAAAACATAAAAATAAGATTAAACACTCCACAATCTGGAATGTGTGAGAAGCCCAATGCTAAGTGTGCTCTTTTTCCCAGAGCATAAGACGTAGAAAATGGAAGGGTTAATGAGAACTTAACTTCAGATTAAAACAGAATCTAGCAATTAACAAGTCTAATCATGTACAAAGTCAAAGTTTGTCTAAAGACAAACCAAAATCTGTTAAGTTCAAGAATAAAGTAGAGACCTGGTGCATTTTATCGCTGGTTTGCTTTGTACATCGTTATTAAAGGAGTGCAGGGAATCAATGTTACCACTTGTGTTTAATGGTACTGAGCTGGACTGCTCTGCATGGGCTCTGTGAGGCTGGGGATAGTTAGGAATATATGACATCTATACATAAAAAATATACATATATTAAAGACATAAAATATTTCTATATTGTTGTATTTCTTTAATGTATTTTTAATTTATTTCTTTTTATTTTAATTTTATTTAGTATTTATGTATTTATGACTTATTTAGTGGTTTGGGCACTCAGTCCTGTTAGGTTTTAAATGGAACTTATGGAGGGGTTTGCTGGTTTGAAATGAGGGGAGTGGAGGGGCTGCAGATCTTCCTGCTCTGGCATACTCAGACCATCTCCTTTTCCCCAGGACACACAATCCAAGGCTTTTTTATTGGTCCTCTTGGTTCTGGGAAGTGCTGGAGGGAGGGACAGGCGTGCAGAGGATTCCCATGCTTCTCACCAGTTGATGGTTTGCTGGGAGGATTTACCAAGATGTCCCAGAGCTGCATATTTGACTGTCCCCACCTCTTCATGTTTTATCTCTGGGGGATAGAATCAGCATTATATAATACATTATATGATTTCATTATCTATGATATAATAATATATAAATATTCATTAGGGGGTTATATATAATTTTATGTAGATAATATCAAATATTATTATATTATACTATTAATGGATCGTATTATAAATATAATATATGATACGATATACTAATGATAGTTATGGAATATCTCAAACTTTTATGCAGGATCACCTAAGAAGACAGAACAAAAATCCAGGGTTCTTTGGGGATTATTCAGCCTGGATAGTGGAAGCTTTCCCTGCCCCATGGCAGGATTGAGCATTTAAGCTCCCCTCCCACCCAAACCAGCACAGAAGCTGGGTTTCCACCATGTCTTTATATCTGTATGTAAAGCTAACACAGGCTGCCCACTCACAGACCACTAAGGTATTTAAAAAAAAAAAAAAAAAAATTAACCTGGCCTTGCCACAACCACTCTGCTGCCCTTCATTGAACCCGCATTGTGTGTTTGCTGGTTTTAAAAGCCAGGAGAAGTCAAGAGAAAGCTTTTAAAGCTCTCAGGGACTTTTTTGTTTGTTTTGTTTGGTTTTTTTTCCCTCACACACATCATGAATCTGTTTGCTTTTCAATGCCACCGAGGAGGGAAAGTGGGGTCAAAAAAGCGAAAGCTAGCTGGTTCTGTTTCCTGGTGAGTAAGAGCTTGGGGTCTGTTGTTTGCAGAAGAGGTGAAACTATCAGGCAGATCCATCACCAGGAGCACTGTTCATCCTCCATAATTATGCTTCATAGACAATTTGTATTAAGCACAAGCCCTGGTAATGGGAGCAGTAATGACCCTTTTGGCTCTTGTTGAAATTCGTGCACTCTCAACACTAATATAATACACGAGATGGTGCAGAACATTATTTATGCACACTCGTTCCAAACCCTCAAACAACAAAAAAAAAAAAAAAAAATTTAACCCATTAAATGAAGGGGGGGATGAAACCAAAAGGGCCTGATTTGTTGCTGAATGTGTGTTTTCCTCCCTGATTTCAGTAGCGGAGATTTGATTTGCAGGGCAGAAATGAAACACATCTTGAATGTACAGCTAAGTGTTGATTAAATTCCCCTGATTTTGTGGGCTGTCATTCTGTTGGAAGGACAGCTTGGATGCACTCACAGGGTGTGGTTTGACGCCCCTTGCTTCGCCCCAACCTCCCCTGCTCATCCTAATACCCAGGCTTCTTGCTGTTGAGGATTTTCTGTGTTTCAGCTTTTGTGTGGAAGGATTCAGGGTTCCTTGTCGTTAACACTTAAAAGCAAGACTGATATAATCAGTTTTCCCCCTAAAAGTTGGGAACAGGGAATCCTGGAATATCAAATGCCACGTGTGCAGCAGCTCCTGGGCTGGCCTCATTCCACCCCCAGGCAAGACCAGCTCAGATGGTGGCTCCATTATTTTTTTTTTTTAGGAAGAAGGTGAACACTAGGATTATTCTGCACAGTATTCGGCTCAGCATAAGGAGAGAGCTCTGGTGTGCTCAGCACGTCTGCTTGGATTAGCCAGTCACTCAGCTCCAGAGGAGGCAAAAACTCATGCAAAACGTGCAGCGTGGCTTGAATTTCCTAAAGATGGGATCAGCAAGCACAAACTGAGCCTCGCATGCTCAGGATGGGGGTTTTGGGGAGAGAGAAATGAAAGAATTACCGAAATTACAGTACCAGCCGGCGGCTACCTCCCTTAAAAGTATGATCCCATGGGTCTGTCGTGCGCCGTTTTAATCGGATTTTAGCTCAAATAAGGCGAGCGTGTAACTCAGCTTTAATTGAGGTTCTCCGTTTCTCAGCACAGAGACAATTAAGGCGCTCCGTGGTACCAGGAAACGACATGCTGTTCTAAAACCAAGGCAATAATGATAAACAAAATAGGTTCTTTTCTAGTTGAATGTTTCAGCCATCTGCCACCCAACCAGTGCTCACTTTAGAGCAGGCACGATTCAAGCTGTTGCTTTTAATCCATTTTTGACAGAAGAAAGCAGTGATTAGGCAAAGCCAGGCTCTAATATTCCCCGTTTAAGCAGGCCATAACGTGCACGTTATGCTCCCCACTGGCATCCCTGGAAAGCAAAGATGTTTCAATGTTTCCTGCAATAAAGCCAGGTGGATGTTGAGTTTATTCACAACGTTGATTTATTTCCCGCAGTGCACCGACTCCCTCTGGCATCAGAGGGACACCAACATAGAGAATTTTACACTGATACTCTGGTTTTGGGTATGGAAATGATGGTTATTTATGGAATTAATCTCTTTTTTTCAGGTCTGGATTTTGCAGTGGGGTGGAATCCTGTGATGTTCTGTTTGTCCAATCAGTGCATGCATGAGTTCAGCAGGTTATTCCATGTTGATTTACAGAACGTCTTTCTGGCATCAGGCGGAACTCAGCATCAGATATTACACTGATTTACTCTGTTTGGGATGGACACTGTGGTTATTTATGGAAATTAATCTCTTTTTCAGGCTGATTTTGAGTTGGGTGGATCCCGTGTGAGTTGTGTCCTGTCCATCAGTGCACTTGTGCTGTGATGTTAGTTATCCATATTGCGGTTATTATTTTCCAGCAGCACCACCTTCCTTGGCATCAGGAGGACAAAACATCAGGAGATTTGCATGCAGATGGTTTTGGGAGGGACACGAGGTATGTATGGAATAATCTCTTTTTCAGGGATTTTGCAGTTGGGAAAAGGCATGTGAGTTCTGTCCGTCCATCAGGAACTTGGTCTGGTCCAGATTGGGGTCACTGCAGGATAATAATGTGGATTTTTATTGTTGTATAAAGCCATCTGTGTAAATACCCATATAATATCGCATGGAGAGGAGTATTATATTCTATTATATGTATATGGGATTATTCTGTGCTGCTGACTTACCAAACATTGAAAGTCGAGATTTGTAATATGTCCTACTCAAAAGGCACCGTCGTGCCCCTGGATATTGGGGCTT
>JAGMWU010000148.1:29132-89395 GCA_018697195.1 Certhia americana | reverse complement strand
TCAGAAGTCATTGCTTGTCTTAGAGGTGCTTGAATGACTTCTTTGATTTGTTTTCGGGTCTTTGATGCTATAGGACCTTTTGGGGGAAGTTTGGGAACTGGTGGGGGAGGTTCAGGTTCATCCCACTCACTGTCACTGCTAGGCAGTGGTGGATAAGTGGGGGAGGTTGGAGTTAATGGTGGTTCTGAATCTGCATCCCCCACCACCCTCCTTCTTTCCTGCCTTTTAGCGGGTGGGTTTAGTATGTCTTGTGTCTCTTGTTCCAGAGCCTCTGCTTGGTACACCTTATTGGGATGTGTGCACCTCTGATTTATTGAACAGGTACTACAACACCGTTTGGACTTTCCTTTAGTGACTTTATTGTCCTTTTCAAGGGCCAATACTAAAGGATCAGATGGTGGCCTCATTCCACAATCCCTTTGCCACTCAGGGTGATCCCTAAGAGTAAAGAACATATCAGCATAAGCAACTTCTTGCCACTTCTGTTCACGGCGTAGGAAGAGCATTAGTTGTAATAATGTCTGATAGTCCAGTGTGCCATTTACTGGCCACTTTACATCCTCATCAAGCTTATATAAAGGCCACCACTGTGTACAAAACTTAACCAGCTCCCTCTTGGTTTCTGTACCACCATAGCCCACCAATTCTTTCCAGTGTGTTAAAATACATCCCAGATGACTACTTTTAGGAATCTCTTGACTTTCACTTGCTCCCATCCTTAATATTTCTCTGGTACAACAATATATTGGGTACTCTTGTTCTACCCTAAAGATTTCCACTGGCTTCCCTATGCCTTCTTCCCCCTGGAATATGCTTTTTATGAAAATAACCCAGGGTTTACACACACTACTGGAGGGGAAAACCTTTTAAATAACACAGTCAAAGAAATTGACAACACACACTTGTCCCCTCTTCGTTGTTTAAATTGCTGATTACAAATCGTTATCAAACAAAAGCCCTCTGCTATACCCTGTACTGGTTGTTGCAGCTAAAATGTGCTCAGAAACTGCAGCAAGCATACAGTTAAAAACCCAACACAATTCCTGTCTACAGGTGGGGACTTTGCAAAATGCCAACCGTGTCTCGGCCAGACATTAACAACCCTAAACACACTCAACTAAAGGTTTTAATAAAATGTTGCTGTACGTCAAAGGACTCAAATGGGGATACAGCACAGATCCCTCTGCAAGAGGGAAGCGGGGCCACCCCGACCCCACACCGTCCCGCCCTCTCCTTGCGAGCAGGGATCACCAGTTCTTAACTAAAATACCACTCCACACACTAGCAATTTCAAGACCTCACAAACAATTAAGTGTGTTCCTTCACGATCGAGACAAGCTCCCCCCCTCCACAATCAAAACCTTTTGGGAAGGTCGGAGCGGGGATGGAAAAAACAAAACTCCACAGTCTGGGACTACAAAACCTGAATCCTTCCGCCGGTTACCAAGGCGATACCGGGCGTAATTTCAAACCTTTTACGGCACTCGTCCTTTTACACACAAAATAAACAGTTTATTCATCCACAGCTGCTTTTACTTCAACAATACACTTGTTAGAATTCTAGCCATTCGAACAAAACCCACACACAGCACACACTGCAAAACACGGTGCAAGCACTCCCAATTGGCCAAACACACAGATATCCCTCCGCTGATCAGGCGGGGGTTTTAAAATTCTTTCACAACTTTAAACAGGCACAAACTCAAAAACACTTGCCACACACTAATGACACACTCCAAAAGCACACAAATCAAGGCGCCTACAATGCAAATCCACACAGACCACAACACATACGGCACACTAATAATTTCACTGCTCGAACATACGATTGAAGCCGATGTGCCGGACCCCAATCACTGTTTCCTGCGACCCGGTCTGGGACCGCTCGTGACCTAGGATTCACGAACCACAATCCCCGAGCCGCTTTTAAATCACAACCGAACTGGAGCCTCAACTGCTCCCGAACAACAATAATAACTGAACTGGAGCCACAATTGCTCCAGAACAACGACAATACAACTGAACTGGAGCCAGAATTGCTCCAGAACAACGACAATAACCAGACCACAACTGAACTGGAGCCACAATTGCTCCTGAACAATGACAATAACCAGACCGGCCACTCTGCGGCCGCTTCTGCCCCACCTCGGGACACTTAAAGCTGGTGCCGTTACCAGCTCTTACCAAAAACACAAAGAACCATCAATACCAGACTCCGCAGAGATTACCAAACCAATTAGGCCTCTGCTTTGCATAAGATGTCTCTTTATGACTTACAAGCTGCCTGTATTCAAAGGTACCTTTCCCAAATATTTAATAAACATACCTTTTTGTCCGTAGCTTTGGCTGATCCTGGTCTCTCCCTGGGGTGTCAACGGGGACGCAGGAACCCTCTTCCCAGAAAATTCTGGGTGGGCACCCAGAGGGGTCCCAGGCCCCGATGGCCCCTCAGCTAGAGAGCAGTCTCCTGCCTGGCTCGCCAAAATGATTTACTAAAATATGGATATCGATCTAATATCGATACCCAAGTGTGACGGACAAAAGACTCTCTAACAGTTAAGTTAGAAAGTGTATGTTTATTGACGGCCGGGCAGCTGCGTGAGATAGCTCCCTAATACGCACTGCAAAGATCACAGGTAATTACAGAGCCTTTTATCCACAAGCATGTTGAATACACAAAATACAAATGCATATTCATACCCTTGTCACCTCCTCTTCTCCGCTTCGTATGCTAATTGACAAAAAGGCTATTAAGCATGCGTAGTTTGTTTTCTGAAATGAGTCGGGGGTCTTATGTGGGGAGTGGTCACCAAAAGGAGGAAGTAAAACTAGTCTTCCTCGTTCTAAACTTTTAACCTTTGATGGATATGTGATAGATGACTCCTTGGAATTTCTTGTTCCCAGGACTGTTTCTGGAGATAGAGGGTCTGCAATCGTCTTGTGTTTTTACAAGCCAAACTTACATAAACATAAGCTTGACAGGCAATGAGTTATCAGCTCCGGGATTAGTTTATCTAAATCCAGTCTCTCTCTTATCTATTCTTTAAATTTTAACTGGTTTCATCAAAGCTTCTTTTTCCCAGCAGCAATATCTTCAAAGTTAGTGTCTCAATAGAATATATTCTTTACATCATGAAACAAAATTCAAACTGGGCAAAAATAAGACAATACTCTGCTCAGTTTTGGGAGCTTGTCTTACAGCAGGTATTGGAACTCGCTTAAAGTGAGGAAGGGGGGAAAGAGCCATTACAGACTCCCTTCAAAACCTAGTTGAAATTTTTGAAAAACAATTGGATGAACAAAAGAATGAGAACAATTTGTTACGAAATGAGAACCATTTGTTACGAAATGAGAACCATTTATTACAAGTTACCCTAAGAGAGGAATATGCCAAAAATTTCTCTCTTGTCAGTAACCATAAAATTTGGACATGGAGCAAAGTTGCAGAAGAACTAATCAATTATAGTAGAAAATATGGACCTGTAAAAATCCCAGGGGAAAAATCAGAGAAAACAAAAGGTATTAGATACATTATTGTCGCAATACAACATGAACGAACACACACACACACAACACCTTTCCTCGAGCAAGGCAGAAGAAAAAGAGGAAGTTTATTATAAAACCGCCCTAGGAACAGAAGACTTAAAAGGCAAAAGTTGAGCAATCTTTGTTCCTTTTGGGATAGTGACAGGAGGAGTGGGGATAGACACCATCACACAAATCTGTCCCGTAAAATCTGCATCAATCAACCCCATGTGCACAATGATGCCCTGAATGGTGGCACTGGATCTTCCCATCAAGAAAGCACTAATGCCTCCACCCAAGGGACCAACGGCATCGAGGGGAACCTTGTGTATTTTTCCAGAGTCTATGACAACCGTGTCCACGATGCTCACATCCACTCCTGCTGATCCATGGGTACTGGCTGTGAGTCGGCTAAGCAGACCTCCATCGGCTCCTGGGTCCGGAGACAAACTTGTGTCTGAGTGCGACTCCCCTTCGCGCTCTGCTTTCAGTTTCCCGACCCCTGCAAAACCTGTCCATTAACATGAACAGTCGCCTTACAGACATTGGATGTATGATTCGGCCTGCCACATCAACCACAGTAACACAATGGAGGTATGACCTTTTCCCCTTTCTTTTTCTGTTTCTTACCACTCCTGGCATTCCCATGCCACAGCTGTCCACCCTGCGGCACTGTCCAAACTGGTTGTACAGCAGCTGCCAAGGCAGCCACCTTCTGGCCAAAGTCACCCATTCTCGAACAGGCCTCCACCATGTCAGAGACTGAAGGATCACCAGGAAGAGCCTCTATGATCCTCCTACAATTGGCATTACAATTGGTCCTCACCAAGTGTTGGGGGTTGGGTTGATTTCTTATAGAATTTTTTCCCAGAAGTTGCTAAGAAGCTAATGGCTGGGTGCTTTTCAGTACTTATGGGTGCTCGGGAACAAACAAAGGAAGCAGCTACCCAGAGACATTGATCACACTTTGCTCGGGGCAGTTTTCTGCTCTGGGGGGACAGCCAGGGCTGCTCGTCTCGGCGAGGCGGAGAGCTCTCACCATTCCCTTCACCTGGGACTCCGTGGGAACACCGGTCTCTTCGTGTGTCCCCCGGGATTTTGGGAACCCGTTTCCTCCCTGCCCTGCACCCACAGTTTCTTCAGTTCTGCTCGAGGTCTCCCCACGTTGTGTTTCTACAGCCCCTGCCAGCCGGGACACTTTTCCAACAGCTCCAGCCACTGTGAACCCTCGGAATCATCTCACCCTCCTAGAGCTGCCGCTAGCCTATTTGCTTGTGACGATACTGAGGGGGGTGGGGGGGTGTTACCAGAGGAAGAACTGTGACTGATTTGTTGTTTTGGTTTTTTTTTTCTCCTCTAGTTCTGTTTGTTGTCCATATTGTAATTATTGTTAATTTACCTTGTTAGACTAACTAGTAAAGAACTGTTATTCCTACCCTCCTTATCGTTGCCTAAGACCTCTCCTTCAATTTTGGAATTATAACAAACCCCAAGGGAAGTTTCCCCTTTTTTTGGTCCCTGTCTTTCCAAACCAAGACACCAAGTTTCCAAGCACTAGCGCTCTCACTTCCGGATTCCCCACTTGCCTCTCGACAGAGGCAGCTAGCGCCTTGCGAATTGCAGGAAGGGTTCATCAGCTCCCTGGACTACAGTTGCAAGCGCCTGTTTCGGAGCGGCCAATTCCATGGTCTGAACCAATGCAGCCACGCCTGTCTCCTTGCACTGCTCAAGCACCAGGGGATCAAACCTGGCTTGCCCATTAAGAGAAACGTAATTGCCTAGGCCCAGCAGCACATCAGTGCCAATTGCATGTCTAAGGTCCTGCTGACCCAGTGTATCATTCCACTGCACTGCCTTGACTGTCAATTGAGCCCATTTAGACTCAAAAATGTCATATATTACAGGGTCAAATAAAATGCGGGCCAGGCTGCAAATGTCATGAGGCAGCAATGCATCCGCAGCAAACACACGAAGCATCTGCATGACCTCAGCAGACCCCAGATCATATTTACCAACCTTATCACGGAGGTCCAGCAAAGCTGGCCAAGACAAGGGCTGATAGGTGTTATTTATAACACCCCTAAGTACAGAGAAGGCCTGAGGGCCCCCTGGTAGGGCTGTGGTACCCTCTGAGTCGCATCCCGTGGACTCCACATGGACAGAGGAAGGTTCCCGAGTGAAAGCCAACATGGCCTCACCCGATGCAGTGCCCCCTGCCACAGCAGCAGGGCCAGAGGAACCATCCTCACGATCCTGGGAGCAATGTGCAGAAGAACCTTCAACCATTTCCTCTGCTTTTATTCTAACTTCTCGCGAAAACCGACTGTTCTCCTTCGGGCAGACGGTCACCTGGCACGGAGGTCCACAGAGCCAGTGACGAGGGCCCCAGGCTTCGGGGAACCACAGGTCTCCCGCCGGCCACATCCCCATCTGCACAAAGGGCGAACCGTGCCACGCCCACACCTACCACGGACCCAGCGTTTGTGGTAGACTGGGACTGCGGATCCAAACCAGCCACTACCGGGACTACACCTGTCCCAGCAGAGCCTGTGCCGGGTGCGGGGTGGGGTAGAGTGGGGTGGGGCCGCCCTGGTTCCACCCCCCCTCAGGCGCAGGGGGGTTTTGAGATGCAGAGACAGACGCAGCCGCCGGGGGCGCCACTACGCCCCGTTTCTCTGCCACGCATGCGCCATCATTCACCGCACCCGGCAGGAGCAGTGCGGGGGGAGTGGGATCCGGGACCCCCCCCCAAAAGAGTTCCCCCCTTTACCGGGTATCCGACCACAGGCACCGCCCACCCCGAGCCGAGCGGAACGGGCTGGCTGCCATTCCTGGCAGGGTTGGACGAAAGGTCGATTAGAGACCCTCCCATGGCAGCTCCTGCCGCCTGTGCATGTCCAACAGGTTGTCCTGAAGGGGCGGCCGCCGCCGCCACCCCCTCCGAAAGCCGGATTGGAGGCGGCAGACCTGGCTCCGCCCCCGCCACCACTACGGGATACGTCATGCTGTTACCACAGTGCGGACAGAGCGTGGTCATGGAATCAGACGCGAGCAGGGCCGGGGATCGACCCAGGGCCTCCTCGCCACCTCCCAGTATTAGCGTTCAGGAACACACATAATCATGGATTGATTATATGCAGGTGCTTTTATTGAAGCGCGCGGGAACTAGGGATATTGCAATCCAAATCTAGCTCCGTCGTCTTTGTCTAAGGTGCACATATTTATACAATTTCAGCTACAGCAGTTATATAACTCTAGTTACATCAATAATCACTATAACAACCTTATCATATTGCTTCATGAGAGTTAGCCCATCCTTGTACCATCATGTACGAATCTTATCTCTGGGTGGGTGTCTTGGAGACCCCAAGTACCAGTTCCCACCATGGGTGGATATTTTGGAAATCCCAAGTACCCATTCCCATAAGCCTTTAACCCATCCTTAATACCAAGCATTCTTGCGGCCTACTTCTACATGATTTTTAAAACATTTAACCCTATACTAACATTTCCCCTCTTTGAAAGTATTTCACTTTACTACAATAAGTGTAATGCTTTCACTATATACAGTCTTTTGCTTCTGAATTTATACTTGGTGTTCATCTTCAAATCCGTAGTTGTCGTAAACGTTGCTGGAAACTGGAGAAACTGGAGATGACAAATGCGGATGTGGATCTTTGTCTCGTGTCAGTGCCTTGATTATCTTCTGGTTCCAGGATACTCTTTTCTTTATTTCTCCCTTCAGAACTGCATAGATTAACCAGACTGCTAAAAATACAATCAGTAGGATTATTAAATTCTCAATGATAGATTTGATCCATGAGCTCACATTCCATCGTAGCCCTTCAAAGATTTTATCTAACCAACTTGTAGTCAGATCTTCTCGTTCTTTCTGTGCTTCATGCTCTATTTGTTTTAACTGATTAATATCATGTTCTACATCTGCAGTTACATTTGGGATGTGAATGCAACAGTGATCAATTTGTCCTCTTAGGTATCCGCACACTCCGTGTTCTTTCAGCAAAAACATATCTAGAGCCAATCTGTTTTGCAGGGTCATTTTAGTTGTGGCTTGTAATTGCACATTTAGATCTCTAAATCCTTCTTTGGTAACTCCTGCCAATCTTTCTACCTGGCCTGTAAGTTTGTACAACATTTTCCTATTATTATAGTTTGCTATTGGACCAAACAAGGATTCCAGAGCCCACCTAAATTTTACACTACTGGAGGGTTCTTGCCATGTTTCATCATTCTCTTGAACTTCTCATCTAGTCTTTATTTGCAGAAGTTCATGATTTCCTTTAAATGGGGACCTTTTCCAAATCAGGCATAAAGTAGGGAGGCCTAAAGTAATTTCTCTTACTTTTCCATCCACAGGCAGGTGTGTTGTCCAGGTACCATCGCTTGCTGCCCATACAAATTGGCCTGGACTCTGAATGGTACTTCTGCTACATACTATCTTTTGAATTACCTGTCCTATTTTATAATTTATTTTACCTTGTTTGTGTTTAATTCCTCTACAGGCACAGCCAATTTGCAGAGCTACTACCAATGGTGGCATTTGTTTTATTTCTTCATTGTCAGAAGTACAGTCATAGGTTCTATTACAGGACCACCAGTTTACTGTATCTGCTTCTATTCTACTGCTGGTTGCAACATTCAGTACACCTGGATCTGTTTTATTTTCAGAGCCTTCCCACTTAATGCACCAAGGGGTATCTGCCATGTATTGGAATTTCTGAAGCACACTCATTGACCATGCACGGTCTCAAATTTCAGCTTGACTTTTCCCTTCTTGTCCTTCACACCTCCATACAAGAACAGTATCCGAAACATTTTCTTTAACTTTTTGATACTTTGGCAAAACACATTCCCATATTGTGTTGTCATGATCTAATATCTCTAATGGTGACAACTTTATAAAATTCTCTATTTTGCCATGACTCTGAATGCAATCTTGTTTCCTTAAAGGTTTCATCCATTCTCCTACTACCTTCCAAGTATCTTTAATTACTTGTCTCGTTTCTGACACCTGCTTGCATGCAATTGTTCTATTCTTTTGAATTTCGGGTAATTTTGATGTTATGATTCCTCAACTTATAGGATCTCCTGCTGCCTTTGGTATTGGCAGACAGGCAGTTATTTTGCTGGTGTTTTGCATGTTGGCAAAATCTTTAATTAATCCAATCATTACATTTTCTGCCTGAATGGTGTTAGAGACTTTTATCACTTGTGACTCTGGCTGTGCTGGAATCTAAGCTATAACAAAAGCCACTTTCCACAAAAGAAAATACACCTTCCTCATCTTTTCTTTTTTTTAAAATAAATCCCTCCTTGCCTATTATGTTTCTTACACAGGTGATAATAACTAGCAGCAACTAGTCTTGTTCTATTAAAAATTCGCCCTAAAGGTAAAAGTTTAAGTAGCCTATAAGCAGTATAAGCAAGTTTTCGCAGTTCTACATTTTCAAATAATTGGTGCAATTCAGCTTGAGTGGCCTCAGGATAATTAAGCCAATCTCGCAAGGCCGTATATGCACTTTCTGTGTGAAGAGGATGGGTACAATCAGTACATCCTCTTAATAAATCAAAATCACCTCTGTTGTGTATTGTCTTATGACAACCTCCACATTCAACAACAAGAGATACACATCGATCTCCCAAACATCTGCACTTCAACTTTGTAACCTTGTTGTATCTAATGATCCATTTCTCATGTAAATCAGTAAAAACAACAAACAGTTGTGGATCATGCCAGTCAACTCTACCCTTAGCTAATCCCAGTTCTTGTTCCAATTGATCACAAATTGGTCTTAATCTTTGATTATGTCTATGGAGCCATCATTGTCTGGCGTCGTCGTCCGTGCTGGTGCTGGCCGAGTCCTCCGACTCGGAACTCACACGGGACTTGCTTTATCTACAGCTTTGTTGGTTTTACAGTTTGCGCAGTCCACAATGCAGGGGAAATCTTCTTCACTCTGGTGTAATGTATCCAGGGATCCAGTCCGGCTACTTTAACTGCTGTAAAGGTAGTTAACAGTACCTGATAGGGTCCATTCCACCTTTCTTTTAATGGTTCTTTGTTCCAGGTTTTAACGTACACTTCATCTCCTGGGTGGATATCATGAACTGGATTTGCAAGAGTCAGCAGCCTATTCCACACGAAGGTGCTCCGAAGTTGCGCTAGAACTTTTCCAAGAGACAAAACATAATTATACACCTCTTGTTTCCCTGTAACATGTACATTTGGATTAGGGTCAGGAGATTCATATGGTTTCCCATACAATATCTCATAGGGACTGACTGACATCCCACTCCTGGGCTTTACTCGAATCCTCAGCAGTGCTATTGGTAAGGCTTGTGGCCACTGTAATTTAGCTTCTTGGCATATTTTGCTGATCTGCCTCTTCAGTGTCTGATTCATCCTCTCTACCTGTCCACTAGATTGAGGTCTCCATGGTGTATGGAGATCCCAAGCTATTCCCAGCAACTTACTCACCTCCTTTACTGCTGTGGCTACAAAATGTGGGCCCCTATCCAATGATATTCCTAGAGGCACCCCAAATCTTGGAATGATTTCCTGCAGTAACCATTTGACTGTCTCTTTTGCTTGATTTGTGTGACAGGGAAGGGCTTCTGGCCATCCTGAAAATGTGTCAACCCCTACCAGTAGATATTTGTATCCTCGAGTTCTTGGTAATTCTACAAAATCCACTTGCCAATAGTCTCCTGGTTCTACTCCTACTCGAATTCTCCCTAACTGTGCTTGTTGTCTAGATACTGGATTGTTTTTCAAGCAAATTTCACATTTTAATATTACTGATTTTGCCATTGTTAACATCCGTACTGAAATTAAATTTCGTTGTAACAATTTCACCAATACCTCTGCACCCCAATTACATTTGTTATGTTTAACTTGTAGAATTTCTCTCATATTCAAGGGGGGTACCACTATTTGTCCCTGTGCAGTCACATACCACCTTTCTGAATTCTTCTGTGCATTCAGTGAGCGTCACAATCTCTCATCTTCTATTGAATATTTTGGTTCTGGAGGTAAATTGAATTGAGATACATTAGTTTTTAAAGGTATCAATGCCATTGCAGTTTGTACTTCTCGAGCAACTTGTCGGGCTGTCCAGTCTGCTTTTTGATTTCCTTCATGAATTTTGGAGCTTCCTAATTGGTGAGCTTTGCAATGCATGATTGCTACTTATTCAGGCTTTTGTACTGCTTTTATTAATTGCAGGACTGCATCTTGATGTTTAATGTGTGTGCCTTGAGAAGACAGCAGTCCTCTTTCTTTCCACGGTGCCCTGTGTACATGTACCACTCTGTCTTGGTTTGGAAAGACAGGGGTGTCTGCTAGGAACCAAAAAAAAGAATGGAAACTTCCCTTGGACTTGTCATAATCCTAAAATTGAAGGGGGGTCTCAGGCAACGATGTGAGAGTAGGAATAACCGTTCTTTACTAGTTAGTCCAACAAGGTAAATTAACAATAATAACTATAATATTGACAACAAACAGAACTAGAGAAGAAAAGAAAAAAACCCAAGAACCCAGTTACAGTTTTCCTCTGGCACCCCCCCACCCCCCTCAGTACCGTTACAAGCTACCAGAGCTAGCAGCAGTCCTGGGGGCGAGATGTATCCGAGGCTCGGTGGTAGTAGCTGGAGCTGTTGGAATGTCCCGGCTGGGCAGGGGCTGCAGAAATACAGCGTGGGGAGACCTCAAGCAAAACTGAAGAAGCTGTGGGTGCAGGGCATGGAGAAGGAGCTCCCGGCAGGGCAGGGAGGGAACAGGTTCCCAAAATCCCGGGGGACACACGAAGAGACGGTGGTCCGACAGAGCTCCAGGTGGGATGGTGAGGGCTCTCTGCTGTGCCGAGACAAGTAGTCCTGGCCTCTTCCCGAGAGCAGAAAACTGCCTAGAGCGAAGTGAAGACAGTGCCTCCCTGCCTCTGCCTTAGCTGCTTCTTTTTTTTGTTCCTAAGCACCCATGAGTACCGAAAAGCACCCAGCCATCAGCTTCTTAGCAACTTCTTGGAAAAAATTCTATAAGAAAGTAACCCAACCCCCAACACACTCCAAAAGCATATTTCGAATCATTCCAAATGTTTACCTTTTTCCCTTCACTCAGTTCCAATGCTCTGGTTAAAGCAACCAGTTCTGCCCTCTGGGCAGATGTATTTGCTGTTAAGGCCTTTGCCTCCACCACTGCACCTATTGTTGTTACCACATATCCAGCGTATCTGGTTCCGTTTTCCACAAAACTGCTTCCATCTGTAAACAATTCCCAGTCTACCTGTTCCAGTGGGATGTCTTTCAAATCTGCTCTAGCTGAACAGGCATATTCTATCACTTCCACACAATTGTGTTCCATTGGGCTTTCTTCAGTTGTGGTACCTAAAAACAAAGCTGGATTCAAAAGGTTAGTTGTCTTTAGTGGGACATCATCTTGCTCGGTTAGAATTACCTGGAATTTCATCATTCTGCTTGGGGACAGCCAATGGCTTCCCTTTTGCTCTAAAACGGTGGTTACCATGTGTGACACATAGACATCTATGTGTCTGCCCATCGTGCGTTTTCTAGCTTCTTGTATAAGCATCACAGTGGCTGCAACTGCCCGCAGGCATGGGGGCCATCCAGCACTCACGTTGTCAAACTGTTTGGAGAAGTAGTCCACCGGCCTTTTCCAGCTTCCCAAATCTTGGGTCAGCACTCCCAATGCTAGACGCAGCCTTTCATGTACGAACAGCTGAAAATCTTTGGATAGATCCGGCAATCCTAATGCCGGAGCTGTTGTCAATGCTTCCTTCAGTTTGAGGAAGGCCTCCTTCTGTGGTTTGCCCCAGGTAAATGGCTTTGTCTTCTGGGTCTCCTACAGGGGTTTTGCAATTAGTCCATAGTCCATGATCCACAGGCGGCACCATCCAGCCATCCCGAGGAAGACTCGCAGCTCATGCAGGTTCTGGGGTTCTGGAATATCACAAATAGCTTGAATACGGTTAGTACCTAGCTTTCGTTGCCCTTGTGAAATCTCACATCCCAGGTAAATCACAGTCTGCTGGGCTATTTGTGCCTTTTCTTTAGACACCTTATATCCTCCCATTTCTAGCTGATTTAAAATTTCAATTGTTACTTTTATGCAGGTTGCTTTTTCCTCTGTAGCTATTAGTATATCATCAACGTACTGTAACAACAGGTATTCTTCTCTTGGTACTTGCCTGTTTTTGGTCCAAATCTCCAGCTCTTTAGCTAGCTGGCTTCCAAATGTTGGACTGTTCTTGTATCCCTGTGGGAGTCATGTCCAAGTGAGATGGGTTTTCCTTCTGTTTTCTGGGTTTTCCCATTCAAAGGCAAACAGTTTCCTACTTTCTTTGTCAAGGGGTATGCAGAAAAAGGCATCTTTTAAATCAATTACAGTAAACCATTTATATTTCTCTTTCACGGATGTTAATAATGTATAAGGATTAGCTACCACTGGGTAAATATCTTTAGTTATTCTATTTATTGCTCTCAAATCCTGTACTAGCTTGTACTCACCATTTGGTTTCTTTACTGGAAAGATTGGTGTATTAAATTCTGATTCACATTCTTCTAAAATTTGGTATTTCAAAAACTTTTCAATAATCTTTACTATTCCTTGCCGTGCTTCTGGTTTTATAGGATACTGTTTGATTTGTACAGCTTTTGCTCCTTCTTTTAATTCTACATGCACTGGTTCTGCCAACCTAGATTTCCCTGGTATGTCTGTTTCCCATACAGAGGGAATTACTGCGTCCTCTACTTCCCGAGGGATAGCAGGGACTGGTTTTTCTTTTATCATTAAAATTTGTCCTGTCTTTGATTCGGGTATTTTCATCAAAAGTTCCCCATTTTCAAAAGTTATCACTGCATCAAGTTTTGCTAATAAATCTCATCCTAACAGTGGAATTGGACATTCAGGAATATATAAAAATTCATGTGTTAACACTTTGTTTCCAAAACACAAATCTAGGGGTTGCAGGAATGGTCGATTTTCTTCCTTCCCTGTGGCTCCAACTCTTGTTGCTGTTTTGTTTCCAATTTGCCCTCTTAGATCATTTAGCACAGAATATGTAGCCCCCATGTCCACCAAATATTTTACTTCTTTATCTCCCAATTGTATAGTCACTAAAGGTTCTCATATTGGTTTTTGTTCCAATTCTAGTCAGCTGTTGTACTCTCCCAGCACCATTAATTTTGAAGCGTCTTGATTCTGATTAAACTGATTGCCCTGGTTAAGCCGATTCGGGCATTAATTTTTCCAGTGCCCCTCCTGTCTGCAATAAGCACATTGATTTAACCCTAATTTTGGCAAAACCATTCCCCCTCATCCTCTGCCAAGTCCGCCCCTCCCCAGTCCACGACCACCTCTGCTGCGTCCTCTAAAACTTGGATTCTCTCTTCCTTGTATCACTGCCAAAAGATTTTGCTGCTGCTTTTTACTAGCTTCTTTTTCTCTGTTATTGTATACTTTCCAAGCCACTTCAAGTAATTTATTCAAATTCCTTAAGTCCTCTCCCTCCAGCTTCTGCAGCTTCTTCCTAATATCATTCTGCGATTGCCCCAGAAAAATGAATGCAAGCTGAACATTCGCTTGTTCTGTCTCTAATTGGAGATCTGTGTACTTTCTGGCTGCCTCTTTAAGCCTTTCCAAGAATATAGCAGGGGATTCTTTCTTTTCCTGTCTTACCTCATACAATTTAGACCAATTCATAGCCTTAGGTATAGCATTCCAAACCCCTATCTGGACCCACTCTTGATATCTCTTCAGCCTCCACATACCTTCAAAAGTATTGGGATCCCACCCTGGATCCTCAGTCAGAAAATTCTCATCTAAAGTCCCCGTCACTACCCCAGTTCTGAGATCTTCTCTCGCCTTCTCCTCGGCTGCTCTAAGCACCATTTCTTTCTCAGTAGAATTCATTAAATTATCCAATATTACTTGTATATCTTCCCAATCCAGATTCTGAGTTCTCATAATAATTTTTACCACCCCTGCCACTTTATCAGGATTTTCTCTATACGTTCCAGCTGATTGTTTCCAAATCACTAAGTCTGCGGGTGAAAAAGGCACTTTCACAAACACCGGTCCTTCTACTCCTACTCCTTGTCTCAAGGGGGCAATCACAGTCCGCCTTTGTCTGCCTAAATCTTTTCCCGTTCTACCCAGCACCGGAGCAAGCTTTGACCGAGTCTGATGGGATACCGGTGTCACTGATTTATTATCATCATCCCCACTACTATCCTCCTCCCCAACATTCTTCCCATTCCTATGTATTACAGTTAGATTTTGATCATCTCCTGGAAGAGAAGGATCGGGTGAAAGCGGTAAAGGAGGATAAAGAAGGTAAGGTTAAGGGGAGTTAGGTTCGGGTAAAATAGGATTAGGTGAAGAAGTGGGGGCAGACAAGACAGAATCAGGTTCTCTTTGCCTTGCTGAAACCACTTGTAAATCAACATCCATTTCTTTTCCTTGACGCAAACTTTCTTTTAATGCCAAGTGCTTCAAACAACCTTTTTCTTTTACACAAACCTCACATTTATCACTCACACATTCTTTAATTACCATCAAGCCGCACTCAGCCTGCCATTCTGGCTTATCTCGCAAATAGAAAAACAAATCCACATGCGGAATCTCATCCATTTTTCTTTCTCGGTTACAAAACAACATTAACTGTAAAATGGTGTTATATTGCAAAGATCCATTTCTCGTCCACTTTTCCCTACTCTCCACATTATATTCTGGCCACCACATATTACAATAATCAATCAGCTTTACTTTTCGTAAATCTTGTCCAAAGTTGCCTTGTTTCCAATGTGCTAATAAGCACCCCAAAGGAGAAGTCTGCAGTATAGGAGCATTGCTACCTAAAATCCCTTTAAGCTTCTCCATGTTACAACTACAATACACCACACACCACTGATGCCGAACCTGCACCGCTTTCACGATGTCTAATGGATGGCAGCCTAGGCAATACCACCAGGAATTCCTATAGCCCAACCGTGCGTAGTTTTCACTGTGTCTTATTGGCAGGCACCAGACCAGACTGAAAAGCACCCTACCTCTCTCAGAGGGACATTGTGAGCGGCGGAGACGGGCACGGCTGGATGGGCTCCCCGAGAATCCCTCGGTGCCGGCTGGAGCATGATCGGGTCGCGAGCTCGCTCAGCAGCACTCACAGGGTACCATCTGGGTCGCCAAAATGTTAGCGTTCAGGAACACACATAATCATGGATTGATTATATGCAGGTGCTTTTATTGAAGCGCGTGGGAACTAGGGGTATTGCAACCCAAATCCGGCTCCGTCGTCTTTGTCTAAGGTGCACATATTTATACAATTTCAGCTACAGCAGTTATATAACTCTAGTTACATCAATAATCACTATAACAACCTTATCATATTGCTTCATGAGAGTTAGCCCATCCTTGTACCATCATGTACGAATCTTATCTCTGGGTGGGTGTCTTCGAGACCCCAAGTACCAGTTCCCGTCATGGGTGGATATTTTGGAAATCCCAAGTACCCATTCCCATAAGCCTTTAACCCATCCTTAATACCAAGCATTCTTGCGGCCTACTTCTACATGATTTTTAAAACATTTAACCCTATACTAACACCAGCATCAGAAAGGCAGAAAGGGAAGTCGGACCCCCTTCGCTCCGCTGCCGCGGCTCAGGGGGGGGCGGGGGGGCGAGACTGGCGAAACAGACCGATCTGGGCTACCGGGAGGCCGTGGGAGTACGCCCATCTACACAGTCACACGGAGAACGGGCGAAAGCCCCACCCCACTGAGGCAGTCAGCGTCTCCCTCCTCATCCACATCTGAGGCAGACAGGTCCCCCTGGGAACTCGGCGAAGCCATGGAGTTCCGAGAGGTACCAGAGGAAAATGCCTCCAAGGCCAGATCCACAGCTTGCCATTGGAATAATAGCTCCTTTATGTCCTTTTCATAATCAGCAAGGAGGATCTCCTGAAGTTGGACCCCAGCTCAAGACCAGGCAGTTCTAGAGAACACCTGCGAACATTTGGAAAAAAATCCATTTCTTCTGGCCCACAAGAACAAATTTTTAAAATCATTCTGGGAGATAGGGACATTATTTCAGTCTAAAAACTCTGCCCAGAGTTGCAGGACCAAGGATTCTTTTCCAAATAGCCCAGAGGTCTCCATTGCAAAAGCTCGAAATAAAAAAAAAAAAACAAAAGGGAGGGGGAAAACCAGAATGACCTCACCAACTGCTGTTGCTCACTCTCACTCTGCCGTCACCAGATGTCGCAGTACAACATGAACGAACACACACGCATACACACAACACCTTTCCTCGAGAGCATGGCAGAAGAAAAAGAGGAAGTTTATTATAAAATTCTGATTTATATAGGTTCCACACATTGTCCCTTGATTGGTCTAACAGGTGGCCTCCTCTGAGACCACACTGGTCAAACCATAGGTCCATCAACTCTCACTTCCTTTTTTGAAAGGAATGTAAACCATTTTTGTTTACAGAAATGTGTTTGGGAACTGACTCCAGAAATTCAAAAACATCAGAAGGCTAGAAGAAAAACATGCAAAGCTGAGGCGACCCATTATTTCGCCTAATGGAAAGTCAGAGAAAGGTAAACAAGTCTATAACCACCAATATTGGTGGCTGTTAGGGTTGAAGAAAAGGATACCTAGAGATGTTATGGATGGTTTACCACTTGAAGAGCTAACAAAAATAGTTTCAAATTGGCAGTGTCCCAAACCTATTGCCCCAAACTACACTGTACAGCCTAGTGCCCCTCTCCCCTCCACAGGTTCTGGATAGTGTGCCAAAACTATCCCCTCCACAGAATCTGGGAGTGGAGCCAGAACCACTTCAGAAGCAGGGAAACTAAAGACTCCGTCTCTCATGGGTGAGCAGAGAGATGGAGGAGATTGGTTAAAACCCATTGGGAAGTGGAGGCTGATAGTGGATTTTCGCAGGCTAAATGCCAACACAGACCCTCTTACAGCAGCAGTCCCAAATTTAGCTGAGTTAATAGCACCAATTCAGGAAAAGGCTCACCCAGTCATGGCAACTATAGATGTCAAAGACATGTTCTTTATGATACCTTTACAGCCAGAGGACGCAGACTGTTTTGCTTTCACATGGGAAGGACAACAATACACCTTTACTAGACATCCCCAAGGGTATAAACATTCCCTCACTCTGGCTCATCATGCTTTAACCCAAAAATTAGAAAAGATACCCAAACCTGACAATGTAGCTGTTTATCAATACATTGATTATATCCTTGTGGGAGGAGATGAAATAGAAGTAGTGGAAGATACCCAACAAAAAAATAATCTCTCACTTGGATAGTCTTGATTTGCAAATTCCCTCAGAGAAAGTTC
The DNA here is from genome assembly GCA_018697195.1 of Certhia americana. NCBI lineage: Eukaryota > Metazoa > Chordata > Aves > Passeriformes > Certhiidae > Certhia > Certhia americana. The sequence goes on along the minus strand of JAGMWU010000148.1, from coordinate 71,473 downwards.
AAAAACCTTCTCAAGAAGTGAAATTTTTGGGAATTTGGTGGAAAGGAGGTATGGCGTATTCCACCTGATACCCTAACCTTTTTAGATCAGATTAAAATGCCTGGATCCAGGAAAGAACTCCAACATGCTTTAGGATTATTAGTATTCTGGAGAAAACACATTCCAGATTTTTCAATAATTGCCAGGCCTCTTTCTGACTTGCTGAGGAAAGGGGTGAAAGAGGATTGGACTGCTTCTCAGGAAGAAGCATTGCAATTGATAATTTTTGAAGCAACAGCTCACCAAACCCTGGTCCCTCTCCATCCTACAGATCCTTTCCAGGTAGAATGGGAATTTGCCATCTCGGGGTTGTCAGTACACATATGGCAACGAGGCCCAGAAAGCCCTACAAGGCCTGTTGTTTTATATTCCCATGGCTTTAAAGATGCTGAAAAAAGATACTATACCTGGGAAAAGGGACTTTGTAGTTAGCTTACCCCTCATAGAAGTGGAAAAAATTGTATGACAACAACCAATTGTTTTAAGAGGCCCTTTCAAAGTAATTAAAGCAGTCACTACTGGGACACCCCTCCCTCCCCCCCCAAATGCGGTGTGCCAGAGGGCCTCAGTAAGAAAGTGGTATGCTCAGATTGAACATTATTGTAACATCTTCTCAGTAACCGAAGGAGCTGTAAAAAATCTGGCAATACAAGAAACTGAGAGCTTGGATAGCAGCCACACAAACCTGCCTCGGTGATTAAACTAGCCCCTCCTTTCTCCCACGACTGATCAGCAAATTCTTGGTTCACTGATGCTTCTGCAAAATGAGGGGTAAAGGTGTGGACATACAGGGCAATAGCCCTCCACACTTCCTCTGGTGAACAAATTATCACTGAGGGAGAGGGCAGTTCTCAGGTTGGGGAGCTGATAGCTGTTTGGAGTGTTTTCAAATGTGAGGTACAGAATACCTCTTTTGTTTGCATCTACACTGACTCATATGCTGTGTTTAAAGGATATACAGAGTGGCTTCCTTTTTGGCAGCCAAATGATCGGATAAATGCATGCTGGATAATTCCATCATTTTAATTTTCTGCCTCATGGCGGCAGACTCTGTTGTGTTTACTTTTCACAGAAGAACTCCAAGGGACATGAAGACCAGATAAACCATGATAAGAGAAAGCTTCCACCGTTGCAATCACTGGAAATTTTCTAGAAACAGATATAATTAGTAATTTGCACCCCAACCTCATGGCGAAACTCTGCCCTACAACTGGGTGGATGCATTAGGGGTGAATCATGATGGAGCTGTTCTCTATCCTTTTGAGCATAGAGAATGGGCCAATCGAATTGGTGAGAAGTGGCAAACTATTAATTTAGAATCTTGTATTGTCCAGGAACAACAAGTGTTTATCTGTGAAAGTAATACAATTAGAGCTCAAGATATTTGTTTGGACACAGAACAAAATGTCTGTAACATTGAAATGCATCCAAACAAAACACTTGGAACAATACTAGTGTATATCGGCAATGGATGTGCATGCTTAAGAACTGGTTGTGATAGTGTACTTGTAGAAAATTTAGTAGTGAATACTAAAAATCCTTCAAATTTTTGTGTTTGTGACTTTACTAAAATCACAGGATGTGATTTTTCTTATGAAACACCAGTTACTTCCTATCACCTTTTATGGTGCAATTACACATTGATCCACCATCTATTACCTACCCCCATTGGGATGAACCTCACTCTGTCAAAGCCATTGTTGCTTCACCAGAATTTAATTGAAATTTTGGAAAAAGTCAAGAAAAATGGACAGAAAACCTTAGTAACTGTCCATCACAATGTAAAAGAAATACATCGTGTTTTAGAAAGGGTAAAGAAAGATGCTGAAAACAGGTGGTGGGACATTTCTTTTGGGTGGTAACCTACTGCTACAGATGTCCTGAACAAATTGTGTCATCCCATCATTGTTCTTTTGATTTTGGTTTTGATTTTTTTTGTTTTATTGGCAATTCTATATGTCATGAACTGGAAAATGATGAAACAGTTAACACAATTGACATCTATAATGAATGCACACAATTTAGTAAATATCCCATTTGCTGTAGACACCCCCAAGGTTATTGACACAAGGCGAACAACATGAGCATTAAGATAAGAAAGTGGCCCTTGTGACAAGATTTTGATTGTGTTGTATTTTTAATTGAAATTGATTATTCTATTTTAATAAGAAATTGAATCCATATTTTAATTAAAAATTGATTATTTGTTTTATTTTCCCTTATTCCTTTCCCTTATCTTTTTCCTAATTTTCTTTTCCTGTCTAATTTTCCATTTCTGTTTTCTGGGATGTGCTACCAACATTGATGAGTCCTGAAGACTTCAGAACAACGCTATGCATGGAGCTCTCTTGACGACGATCGTGAGTCACGGGGTGGTGTAAGAGACGGTCTGAAGTTTCCCTCATTTGCCTCATGACTGTCGCGAGAACAGAGACTAAGACCCCGAGGACTCCATTCGCTTTGGACAGGGGCTCTGGCCTGATCAAGGTAGACGCTTGCCAAGTGATTGTTTGCAGGTGTGCTCGTTGTACCACCACAGTACGCTGCTTCAGGCAGGTACTAGCGAGTAATGGTACGTTCTGCATGTTTACACCTGCTTCTCAGGACAACGGTTCTCCTCCACACAGTAGTACTGCTCAGCTTACCTCTTGGCCAGATGCCACTAGCTTTGGCATAAGACTATAAAAAGTGACTTTTCTGCAAATGACTTTTCAAGATCTTCCCAAGGAAGGAAGACACGTCTATGGGCAGAAGGCCTTGAGGACATCGTCTTTGTGTTGATAGCTATACCCCTCTTTCTCTCTCTCTTTGTTTTCTTTATCTCTCTCTCTCCTGTTGCATAATTGTTGTTGGCACTCAATAAAAGTGCATTGCTGTGATTAAACTGAAAGTCCCCTTTTGCTGTGTGTCTTTTGCACTCTGAGATTGGAAAAATGGACCATGACGACCCCAGCTTGTAGTAGCGGATCGTGACAGTAGTAAAGGCAATTAACACACAGAACCCTGACTGGAATGATTTGCAATCCATGATGGACACATTGCTTGATCACACTGAGAGGGAGATGGTTAATAAACTATTATGACTTCTGTAGAAGCATAAATTGCAAGTGGATCTATTCAGGGCACAGTTGCTGAAGTTTTCCCATCGGATGAACCAGAGTGGGACCCTGATGTGCCAGAACAAATGGCAAGGCTAAAAGGATACCAGAATCTCATAGTATAAGGGTTAAAGCTTTAAACTGGAAAAAGCATTGTGAAATAAAGCAACATCAAGATGACTCTCCCACTGATTTTTTGAATAGGCTGAGAGAAGCTGCAATCAAATACACAACCCTAAATCCTGATTCAACCGAAGGGAAGTCTCACCTAACTCTCCAGTTTATAGGTCAGGCTACAAATGATATAAGAAAAAAATTGCAAACGACAGACGGGATGCAGGACATGAATAAATTGCTAGAGGTAGCCTGGAAGGTGTATTGAAACAAAGACTCAAGCAACATAGTTAGACACCATCCTAGTAAGAAGGTTATTCAGGAGAAGTCACCTAGGAAAACTTCTTCCTCTCTGGACAAAGATCAGTGTGACTTTTGTAAGAAAAAGGGACATTGGAAAAATGGCTTTCCAATGTTGAAGAAATCCCCAGTTTCCCAAGTGACCGTGGGACAGGACTCAGAGTGACCGGGACTGAAGGCCTCTTCCCCAGCAGAGCCTTTGGTTATAGCTAAGCTGGGGAAAGATGACATTAAATTTGTGATATATACCGGAGCAGCGTCTTCTGTGTTAAATACTTTAGAAAGGAAACTGAATCAAAATATTGTAAATGTAATTAGTGCTACAAAGATAAATGAGACATGGCCTTTCTTCCAACCTTTAAAATTCAAACTGGAGAAGCAATGGGTAACTCATCAATTCCTTTGTATGCCTAACTCCCCCAAACCATTGGTGGGGAGAGATTTACTGGGCAAATTGGAAGCAGAAATTAAATTTTAAAAGAGAAAGAGTATACAAGTTATAATTCCTGAATCTAAATTTGTCAAAGTTGCTGTACTTTTTATACAGGACAAATGTGGTGAAATTCCCACTGAAGTTGAAAATGCTGTCAACCCAATAGTGTAGGCCATTGATGTTCCATGAAGATCCAAATTAGCAGCACTAGTGAGTATTAAACTCAAACCAGAAGCCATGCTGGTAAGGCAAAAACAATATCTTTTGAAATTAGAAAGCCGTAGGGGATTGGAATTTATAATTGAAAAATTCCTCCAACATGGGTTATTAGTGCAATGTGAGTCTAGGTATAACACACCCATCCTTTTGATGCCTTTCCCTGGTCTTAGAAAATTGAGATCCAGACACAGTTAAGGGATAAGGGGTTTTACCTCTGTATTTTAATAAAGATCCTTATGGCGCACCATTTTGCCAAAGTGGGAAGCACCACAATGCACACACATGATAAATCATATATTCAATTTATAGACCTTACAAATTAGCATATCTAACAAGGATGCCCCAATGGGAGGCCTGGATGAATGGTGTGATAGTCTCCCACCTGAGAAATTCCCCCCTGGATAGGCCAAATCTCCAGTTTATGGAGTTTATATGTTCTAGAGGGTGCCTTGGTTTCTCAAGATAGCGTAAGGTTTTCTGGCCTCCTACTATGAAGCCTTTAGGATGTTTGGTTTCCTGGCCTAACAAATTATTAGGACTATGCTAAGTTATCAGACTTAATGAATTTCAAGTATGCATGCTAAGAATACTGAGGATACATAAAAGTTATATGAAAAGGTATATAAAAGAAAAGGAAAAAAACCATCTTGGCATTACTTTCGCTAAAGAAAGCTGATGGTAAGAGTTATTGATTAGTGCAAGACTTAAGAGTAATTAACAACATTACAGAAGACATACACACAGTTGCAGCAAACCCTTACACTCTTTTGACCATACTGACAGACAAATTAGGTTGGTTTATTGTTGTAGACTTGAAGGATGCCCTTTTATGCATTCCTGTGTATAAAAACAGCCAAGAGCTTTTTGTTTTTGAGTAAGAAAATCCTGAAAGGGGGAGAAAAAGCCAGCTTACTTGGACAGTCCTACCCTAGGCATTCAAAAATAGCCCAATGTCCTGGTTTGGCCTTGATTCATTGTTTGGTATGGAGTGGTTCCCTGTTAGGGGCTTTGTTAGCTTCCTGTGGACCTGACAGAGAACCAATCAATAACCAGTTTTAAGGACTGACACGATTAAACCAACGAAAAGGATAGATATGCCTTCGTGAACACACAGTTTAAAACAGAAACTGCAGAAATAGCTCTCTTTCTCTTCTGATCTGTGTACAGGTAACAGGGCTGGCCCGGTCCCACCAGCAGGGCCAGGCCAGACAAGCTCTGCCGTGGGCCAGGACCCTCCCCAGGAGGCCACCAAACCCCTTCCTGGCAGGGCTGGGCCCTGCCTCTGCTGCAACACTGGCCAAGCCGGGCTTTTCCCCCCTCCCCCAGCATGGCAGGGCAGGGGGATGGCCAGGCCAGTCCTGCTCCACCACAGCCTGCGTAGCCCTGGTGGCTGCCGGGCAGGAGGAGGAGAAGCTATCAGCCTGTGGCATCTTGCCGCTGAGCCCCGCCTGGCTGATGAGATCCTAGCCACTCCTGCCCCCCTCCCAGTGTGGCTGCTGAGGAAAACCTCCATCCGCAAAAAAGTTCTAGCCTCAAGTTGCCAAGGGGCTGTCCTGAAGCTGTGGGAGATCATGTGGCTGAGACCAAGGGGTGGGCCTGCAGGCCCAGGGTGAAATGTTAATCCTTTCAGTGCAGAAGAGACCTCCAGGCCTCATTCTCCCCTGAATGAGAGACAAGGACAAAAGGGAAGACATGTAGAGAGACCAACATGAAGGCATCAAAGTCAGTCAAGAAGGAGTAAAGTTCCAGGTGGAAGGAGTATGGGGAGCTGCTTTCAGGCTGAAAATCTTCTGTAAGCTATGGTGATTGACTATAATATATTGAAATATTTCCTTTAAACCATAGAGAAGTATGGGGAGATGGAAAGTTCAAATTGCAGACCTGAGCAAAGGAATGCAGTGTGGAAGTGGCTGTGATTCCATGAGAAGTTTGGACAGAGACAAAGTGATAAAGACTCTTTGCCCCAGAAAGAAGATGAAGAGAATCTCTGTTCCCTGAGATGAAGATGATCTCAAAGATAAAGAGAACCTTTGCTTTGAATAGTTTATCTTTAAAAAAAAAATAAACTCCATACATAGATATGGCCCAGAGACACAGCTGTGAAAGGGACTGTGAACATGGGAGGAGCTTCATGAATGTGGATTTTCTGGGCGGCTGTTGTTCATGAAGATTGAAAACCATAAGAGAACTGTTTTCTTGTGGGGGAATTTTCCATAGCAAATGAGAGATGCTTTCCCTCCCTAAGTGAACTGAAGAAAGACTGTTTTAGAAGTGGAAAACTGACTGAGGTTTCTGGGTGTTGTTTTCTGTTGGTTTTTGCTCCACGGGGAAACAGTTTGGCTAGCTCTGGACCCTGGTGAAACCGATAAGGACAAAAGCAAAATACTCTTTCTTCTCAGGAATATAGTCCCACAGCTTTAATTGTAGAACAAGTCCTGGAGAGGAAAGGAGAAAGAGTCCAAATACCTCATGGAGGGAATTTTTAAACTCAGGGGGAGGGAGGGTGGAGGAAAGGAACTACAACCAATGGGAAATAACTGATGGGAGGGGCAAAGGGAGGAACTAACCCAGGGGAAACCAGCACCACAGGATTCAGGGGGTGTACAGAACAAAACGTGATACAAAACAAACCCCTCAGTGCAATATAACAACCACCCAGTGCAAAATAATAACTCAGTGTCACATCAGTGCAATACAACAGTTTTCTGTACGTTGTCAGTGGAAAAAAAAAAAAGTGTGGAGAGGGAGGAGGAGTGTTCTGAAGGTTTCATTCTGATTCTTGGTTTTGTGGGTTTTTTTCCTAATAGTGTTAGTTAATAAAGTTTTATGACTTTTAAGCTTAAGCCTGCTTTGCTCTTAATTGAGTAAATTCAAATTGGCAAACCAAAACCACTACACCCAACAATATTTGGAAACCAGCCAGCAAAGGAATTGGAAGATTGGAGGAGACAAGAGCCAGGAAGGGGTATTCTTCAATATGTTGATGATATCTTGACTGCTGCTAAAACGTGAGATGACTGCATCCACCTCACTGTAAGCTTGTTAAACCTTTTGGGACTAAGTGGATACAGAGCTTCCAAAGGCAAGGTGCAGGTTGCCAAAGAAGCAGTTGTTCATCTGGGGACTGAGATCTTTCATGGACATCGACAGCTCAGCAAAGAATGGAAAGAAGCCATCTGCCGTCTTCCAGAGCCCCACACTGGGAGATGCAAAATTTCCTGGGAATGGTAGGTTCGTGTTGATGCACTAAAGGTGTGCCAGATGGACAAAAACCTTTCAACTAATTTGAGGTTGAAAGATCTGTATGTTTTATTCGGCACTGGAGCACAGAGGACTTGCATACTAAAGACGTGCTGAATTCACAAAGCATCTTTTCTATATATTTCTAAAAATCATGCATATTCATAAAATTGCCTAACATGTCTATGCATATGCATTACCTATCTTTACCTTGTATTAAAATCAGTTGGATGTCTTCTGCAACTGGGCAGTCCTCTATGTAATTGAGTCAGTAGTCTTTTGAATTGAGTTAGTGGTCCATAGGATGAAGCAAAGTTGTCTTCATCACAAATCTGTCCTGTTGCCAGATCTTTGTGACCCCTTGGATATGGTCCAGGTTCTTTTTCTTGGCTTCAAGTATCGAAAGTCTTAGTGTTCTGATTTCCTACAATGCTAAGTGTCAGATACATGATAGATTGTCTTGCTCTGTAGCAGTCCAATTAGCTGAGATGGATGGAAAAGCCAAGCCAAAATTCTTTACACCAAGGAGTAAATCTAAGACCCTGGGAAGCAGGAGGCTAGAACCTTAGACTTATAAGGTCAAGCCCCTGCCCCATAGCTGCAATTGGATAACTGCCCAGGTAAACCCTATATCTGGCCAAGTTAGCCATGCCCCCAGGTCTTTGGATGCTCCAGCTCCCAGACCATGTGCTCTCTGGAAGGAGCTCCAGGACATGGGGCCTTGGGTGCTGCCTAGAGAGCACATGGTCACTCCAATGGATTAAAGAACATCTCTGAGCCTCATCCATCATACCTGTCCCATCTTTTAAGCCGCAGTCCCCAGCAAAACTGGGTTTGATGCAACAGAAGTAACCCCACGCCATAGGGTGGGTGGGTACACTGTTACTACATTGCTCTATACCTATATATTAATGATTAAACCCTTAGTTTTTTCTTTGATCCCCTTATTATTATGCTAGGCCCTCCTATCTGATATGTTGCTTACATCTTGCTGGCTATGGTTCTAATTCCTAAAACTTTCAACCCTTTTACTCAGTGTCATTTGTAGACAGCAAATTATGGACTTCTAGTAAAACTCCTGTATGGAGCACTAAAAGCAGCTGAAAAGGGGATCATTATGCCGACTCAGAGCACACAGGCTGCATTTAAACAGTTGAAACACTCTCTAATGTCAGCTCCAACGTTGGGATTGCCAGACTTAACTAAACCTTTTGAACTCTTTACACATGAGAGACTAAATGTTGCTCTGCAGGTATTAGCTCAGTGCCTTGGAAACCAGCAGAGGGCTATGGCCTACTTTTCCAAACAGCTAGACAATGTTAGCCAAGGGTGACCTGGGTGTTTCAACGCCCTGATGGCTACTGTCATCTTGATTCAAAAGGCCCAGAAACTCACCCTTGGGCAGCACATTGTAGTGTATGTACTCTATGCTGTAGCAACTGTAGTCAAATAAAAAAGGCGACATTGACTGTCCAGCAACCAGATGTTTCAATATCAATCACTGTTGTTGGAACAGGATGATGCTACCCTGTAAACAACTTCTGTTGTTAACCCTGCCATGTTTCTGTTCTCCACCTTGATGATGTGCCTGAGCATGACTGTTTGCAGACAATCAAGGAAGTCTTCCAGCCGACCAGACCTGAAGGACGTACCCCTAAAAAATCCAGGTTGGGAGCTTTTTACAGATGACAGCAGCTTCATGAGAAATGGTAAGCAAAAGACAGGTTATGCATTAACAACCCAGGACAAGGTGATCAAGGCAGAGGCCCTGCCAGCAGGTGTCATCACAGAAAGCTGAACTGATTGCACTGATGAGGGCCCTAGACCTGAGCAAAGGAAAGAAAGTAAATATATGGACTAACTCTAAATATGCATTTAGTGTTGTCCATGCCCACGAAGCCATCTGGAATGAGAGAGGACTTCTGAACGTTCAAGGTTATCAAATTAAATATGCTGAACAGATCCTTGCCCACTTGGAGAGCATCAGAAAACCTACAGAAGTAGCTATCATGCATTGTAGGGGTCAGAAAAAAGGGAAAACCACTCCAGAATTGAGAAATCACTTTGCTGATGAAGCAGCAAGAGGAATTGCAGGAAAAGGTCTTCTCGCAGTGATACCACAAAAAGAGATTGATTTGTCAGGGTTCACCCCAAAATATGATCAGGCAGACCACAAGTTAATTAAGTTCCTCAAAGCGGAGATCACAGAAAATGGATGGGCTGTTACACGAGCAAACCAGGTGGTAGTCCCACCCCTGATCCTTCGGAAACTAGCTCAGAAAGAACATGAAAGCACACATTTCAGGGTTGAAAATCTTTTGAAACATCTAAAACAGGTAGTAATAGGAAAGGGAATGACTGATATTGTACAATCAGTAGTAAGTAAATGTGAAATCTGTTGTAAAAACAATCCTGATACCAGGAAAAGAGTTGTGTTAAGAGTAACAAAGGCTGAGTATCTCCCTGGAGATTACCGACAAGTAGATTCTGCTGAGTTACCATGCAAAGAAAGATACAGGTACATACTGGTATTGGTTGACACCTTGAGTGGATGGCCTGAAGCTTACCTGTCACACTTACACAGCCAAGGAAGAGGTGAAAGTTTAGCTCAATCATATAATTCCAAATTTCAGGATTCCTTTGGAGATGTCATCAGGCAGGGGACTGTGGGAAGAGATAGGATAGAATTGAGTCACAGGCTGTGGGATGCACCTGCAAAACACCGTGACAGCACAGAGAAGCACATGGCAGAACAGAGTGGCTTGTCTCTTCCTGACCTAGGAGGGAGGAGATGCCACACAGCAGAGCCCTGCAGAGAGGACCTCGCTGGAATCTGGCTAAGATGTTAACAGTGCGTGATCACCCCATAGAAGGACATTAAGAAAGTGTGTTGCTGACATGGCAATGTGTGATAGGTTGCTTAGTGAGAATTGCCATATAAGGAAATACTGTGCCTTGAAGAAGTATATAACACCATCTTGTTTCTTTGAATGAACGATTCAGACTCCCTCCTGGTCTGAGTCCGTGCCTCAAAACTTGAAAGGCAACTAGTGTTTGCAATGGTAACGGTAATTTGAACTTTACAGAGGGGCTGAAACGAAGCCCGAGAGCTGAAATGAAGCCCAGGAGCTGAAATGAAGCTCGTGGCATGAACTGACATTTCCACAGGTCAGAGGGTAGCTGCTGAGAACTATGGGGGATGGTGTATCCCAGGAACAAAAGAACGTTGCAGAGACTCTGGAACAGATTTTGAAAAAGCACCGCAGAAAAGTTGAAACTACAGATTTGAACAGACTCTTGTTCTGGGCAAAAGATTGTGATCCAACTTTAGATAGTACCAATTTTTATGACCCTATGAAATAGGATGCTTTAGGAGATGCTTTGTGGGACCGAGTTGCACAAGGTGACGCAGTGCTGACAAAGCTTTTGTGTCTGTGGAGCACTGTGTATGTGGTGCTTATGGTGCACACCACACCTGGAGACTGGAAAAAGAAGGATACTTGTGCCACCACAGCAGCTGTGCTGACCTTTTCTGTGCTGTCAGAGAACTGGAGACCACATGGCAAAGCCAGGGGATGGTGGTGAGCAGTGAGCCAGCATCTCAGTGGGTCCAGCAGGATGCACACAGCTCTCTGCATGTGGGCAGTGAGGAGGTGACCCAGGGAGCCCAGCAGCATTGGCAGGGGCAGTGCTGGGTCTCTGCTCCCCGCACGTGGCAGGATTTGCCCAGGGAGGCGTAGCCACCATCTTGTGCGCTGGTGGAGCCCTGCCACTCAACCTGCACTGCTCCTACTACAGCCAGGACTCTCATCTCCTGCGGACCCACGTAAGCTTATACTGTGCAGGAGAAAAGACCTGGGTGAATGGATGGCCCCTTCCTCAGTAGAAGCTGCAATATTTGCACCGGTTTATGCAGGAGCGGCTGTGAGCTAGGCATGTCATTCCTATAGCTAGTCCATGGAACTCTCCTGTTTTTGCTATTAAGATGGTGATTGCTGAATGTTATAAATGACTCAGACCTCAAGCAGGAATGAGTTATACAAATTTTATTGAGAACTAATAAAAAAGTTCACAAAACAAAAGGGACTGGGAGCAAGGCCAACCACTAGAGGTTCGTTCACAAAATGGCAGTTCTGCCTTTTATACTCTTGGTGTTGCATCAGTTAAATACATATTCATAAGTGGTCATACATATTCAAACATTTTCTTTATATATTCCTGGCCTGTCCCAAAGTCTGCCAGTTGACTCTTCTTTGCCATCTATTGGTGGAGACCTTCTTGAAACTTGATTGGAGGTGAGGTGTTGTCATGTCAAGTCCTCCCAGTGACAAGTTTCTCCAATTCTCGGCTGCTTCATATTAAGGGCACACCTAAACACTTTCCTTCCACATGTCTCTGTCAGTTCTGATGACCAGGGTTGTGTGGTGGCAACAATACAGAGGGGAAAAGAGAGGATTAAAGAGAGGATAAAAAGGGGTCCAAAACCAGATTACAACAATAGAGTCGCACATCAAAAAAACTTTAAACCTTAATAAAGCTTATTTTAATGCACATAATATCCATTCCTCATTTGTGAAAGCAAATCACGACACCACCCATCTATAACAATCTCCCCTTTTCTTTTTTTTAGAAATTATTTGGTTCAAGCAATAATTTTTATTTTTGATTTTGGTGATTTATTCATGCTTTTTGTTCAATGTAAATTTACAAAATTCACATTGTAACACTTAAAATGATTTCTGTAAAAACTAATTTTGCAACTGGGTTATTAAAATAACATTAATTATTTCACAATACATACTATTCTAATACTAACATTACAATATTCAATGATAAAATTAATAATGTAATATTAATTCATATAATACTTAGTGAAAGTCAACTTCTATTAATTCCTTTTTTTACAATCTTCCCTCTTATATTTGATTGTATTTGGCTTGAGTTGTATGTTGGATTTTTTTTGTGTCATTAGTTCATATCTTTTGTATATTAGTTGTGTTTCTTTTAGCAGGTTTCTTATTTTATTGTTTCTTCTTAGGCTCATGATTCTGAGGAGGTCTAACAAACTGTTTTTGGTCTGTAGGTATAGTTACTAAATGTATGTTCTGTTTTATACTGGTTATTAATTTGATAAAACATGGTATTAGGCAGGAGAGAAATAGGAGTTCTGCTAAGGAACATATTATCATAAATCTTAGTCTTCTCTACTAAGTTTTTCTGAATAAGTTATTCTACTAGTTACTGTATAATATGGATTCTTATTTTTGAATGGGTATATGTGTATTTTTTCTTATTTCTCTTGTCAAGTCTATCACTGCTTGTCCATTATCATTTATTTGTAGACAACAATTTGATGTATTGAATTTTCTACTCACCTTTCCCTCTTTGGCCAATAGAAAGTTTAATGCCAATTTGTTTTGATAAATGGTTGTTCTGTTTTGACTTTGTTGTTTTGTTATTAGTTCTAAGGCTGAGGTGGTTTTATTAGCATTTATCTCAGCTACAGACTGTAATTGTATTATTTTGTTAAGCATGTATATAAGAGTCCGGTAACTCCAACTGCTGTCCTGAGCTCAGGTGGCAGGTCTATAAATTTCTGAGATCTTTTCTGGGGGCCACTCATATTTTTCTCAAATTTTGGTACCTCCAACCTGGGTTCTTTGGGACCTTTTGAGGTCTTTACACATTGTTACTCTTAATTTATTTTCTTTTTGCTAAGGTAATAAGGAAAAAACTGAGTTGGATTAATCTTAGGGTATAGATTCTTTTCTATTTTGAGGGTAAATTTGTCTATGTGCTTTTTTCACAAATTTAAAACAGGTAATTTGGGCCATCTACATTTTAGAGGTATTTCTTATATTTTACTAATATGGAGTATTTTTGGAATACCTTCATATGGGTTAATTTTTTTAGGGGAAGAATGCACATTGCATTGGAAGAGAGATTTGTCATATTGACACTGTGAGTTATTGTTCATTCTCCACAGATGTTGAGGAGTTGAGGGGACTTACCAGGTGTTTGTTCCGTTAGTAATTTTATGTCTTACAATGGGTCTTTTTTACTTTCTTAGAGAAGGCTTTCTCAGTTTTCCAAATGTATTCTTTTTTTGTAGTTTCAGAGTTTAGTATCTATTTTTTAAGGCTGTGAAAGATGGGAGGGAACTCATGAATGCAGATTCAGGGGTGGCTGATATTCGTAGAAATTGAAGCCACGAGAGCACTGTTTTCTTGTGGAGAAGTCTCCATGGCATGGCAAGAGAGACTCCTATCCCGAAGTGAACTGAAGAAAGACTGTTCTAGAGGTGATAGACTGACTGAATTGTTTCTGTTAGTTTTCAGTGGGAAAGAAAAGAGGGTATGTGTGGGGGAGAAGAAGTGTTCTGAAGGTTTTATTCTGATTCTTATTATTCTTTCAGTCCTGACAATAAAGTATTGCTTGTACCCTTCAAAGTTTGAGCCTGCTTTATTCTTCTAATCCTATCTTGCAGCAGAAAATATAGCCATCATATAAATGTGGTGCATTGGCTGGGAAATCTCAAATTGGTGAACTTAAACCACTACAACTTCTTTAAATAAACTTTAGATCTTTACTCTTTTGAAGACAGTTTCTCTTTACATGTTCCTTTCTTCTACATTAAAAACATAGGGGACTTTAATTTTGGTCTTTTTGTTTCATTTCGCCCTGCCATTTACTGTTCTTGAACATCTTGTTGACCTCCCCCCTTACCTTGTCAAGGGGTCCCACTTCTTAGAGATTGATTCTTTTCTCTTACAGCTGCTACCAAAACTTTGGCTTTTGTTTTTATCTTCTCATCTCGTCTAACATAGACTTTTTGAGCTTCTCTTAGTAGTTCATTTAGTTCTCATTCCTGCCAATCCTTAAGTTTTTTGTAACTTTTTCTGGATATCTGTCCAGGGATGTGTGATAAAGTTGATCTTTAATCGCACCTGATTGGCTATTTTCTCTGTGTCTATGCCAGAGTACTGTTTCATATTCTTCCTGCCTTTCTAACCATTCTATGGGGGTTTCTTCTTTCTCTTCTTGTTCACCAAAAGTTTTACTAACGTTCTGATTTTGTGGAGTAGTTTCTTTCCTCTAATTATCAATGCCCTATAGTTCCATTCCTCATTTGCGAGAGCCAATCACCACACTGCCCATCTATAACACTGCACAATCTTGGGGGAGTCGGTAATGCTGTTGGGTCTATGAAAGCCCTATAGCCAGGGCTGCCATGTTCTGCATGGTTGCCACTATCCTGGACTGTCACTGTTAAGATTGTCTTTTTTACCATACCACATTGTGACCCCCTGCATTGTACTGATGGCTTTTTGTTCTGAAATTAAACAAAACTAGTAACTTCTTTAATATTGCATATTTTCAGTTCTTGTCGTTGTCAGAATAATTAATCCACAAACACCAGAGGTTTATGCCAAAAAAGGAGACAGAGGAGTCCTGTAACTTTATTCGAATAACGGGAGAGGCCATGGGGCATTTCCCCTGTGGTCTCTCAAATTTTTGGAGCCTCTTTTTTATCCTAATTTCCCGACCACATGTCCCTCACTTTTTCCCCATTGGCTGAGGTACCCGAAAGGTACAGACTTCCTGAGATGCCTAATACCTAAGACTGAATTTGTCAATCAGTGTAATTCATCCTATTGTTTCTTTTATCTCTCAGTATCTAGCTTTATTTACCAGCAGAATCACAGTTTGTTTGTAAAGACAAGTCCCTTATTCCTTTCATCCTTAAGCAGAAACATTCCCTTGTAATTTTAAATTGTTTCCTAAGGACTGTCTGTTTAATCACTGTCTCCATTCATGAGAAAGAGATGTGTTGTTGCCAGTTGCTGGGTATTTGTATCTGCCCCCTGTTCATGGGGAAGATCAGCTCTTGTGAAGTCATGTTCCTATCTTTTGAAACCACTTAGGGAGTTAATGTTAATATAATTGCAATGTTTCATGAGATGTAAATAAGAAAAAGGGCCAGGAGACCAGCTCCTTTCAAATGGCCTTTATTGAAATCAGCTCTTTGGGGTGGGAAGCCCGAAGGGTTGCGCATACCGCTGCCTGCCGCTGCTGCTCCCTAGACGGTAGACTACGCGGAGGAGAAGGAGGAATGTAGCAGCTTTGCCTCAGGGCAGAGCTGGCACTTCCATCCCCATGAGAGTCCTTGAGAAGACAATGACTCGCTTGCAGTCCAGGGGAGTCACTCTGGTCGACTCCCATTCAGGTTATGGTGACCACATTCCGAACTGAAAAGTGCCGTGGGGGATTGCTTGGCCTTTTCTCAGGTGCAGTATGTTGTTGGTTTTTCGAGGTGTCATGTAAGCTCGTTGTTTTAGAGGCATTTGGTGTCAAATGGGCTGTTGCGTCTTTCACATTTGCATATTCACGGTGGTCGCCTCTCCCCCTCCTTAGTGGTGGGCATTGTTTTGGGAAGCAGCAGCAGCATTTCCCAACGGGATAGGGAAAGTACAGTTGGGGGAGGGGGACAAGGTAATTTATTCTATTAACAATGAACACGAGATTTGACTTACAAACTTAGGAGCAGCATCAACTTACAATTAACACGAGAACAGCATCAACCAACAACTAATTTAATAAACTTAGGAACTTATTACAACCAATTTAGCAAACTCATTCCTAACATTTCAGGCCTGGATTTTTAAACTTACATATACCTTCTGTGAAAGAAAATTAGAAAATTTAAATATTAAGTTTCCTGCAGGTATATTTAATTGCTATATATGTCATTTAGTAAGTGAAGAGATAAATAATTACAAGAGTCAATATGTTTACATTCCATTTCATAATTAAAACTTTATATTTTCACTAAGCTGTAAATGTTTACATGACTGTCTATTAGAAAGATTTAAGATTTACTGTGAGATTGTAATATGTTTCTGGATGCAGATAACATTAATACATAAAGTTTTTACAAAGAGATTTAGCTGTAAGATAATTATTTTATGCTAGTTATATGCATACCTTTGGTTATATTAATAAAAGTTTGCTTGCAAGTATTCTAGGGAAACCCTCCCAGTCAAAGCTTGGGCCCTGGCCATGATTCACTCCAACACTGAGCCAAGAGTGACCTCAGAGACTGACTCAGTGAGGTGGGTATTTGCATTATTCGGCGCCAGGTGCATGAGGGATCATTTTTCCTAACACATACACTCAACACTTTTACGCAGCACAATATATGGCTAAATTTCATGCATATTCATTACATTCCTTGAGATAGGAGTGGTTATACAAATTACTTCTCAGAAGTCATTAATTCATTAGCATAAGTGATGCACAAGCACAGTGTACTTTGAGGGTCGCACTGAGGAAGGCCCTGAGTCTTCCTCAGGGGTCGTTCTGATAAAGGCCAGCAGTCTTCCTCACTTTACACTTTTCACCTTTCTTTCTGAAACATGTGCAGTCCTTCGCTGGCTGGTTCAGTGGCTGGGTGTTTTTGCTCCAGTTTCAACAGGTTTTGTTCCTCTTATCTTGACAAGGTGCATTCTGTTTCTCTTATCTTGACAAGGCTAAAGGGTATCCTGCTTCTTAGGTTTGTGATTAATATTTGATGACTCTTAATAGTTAATTCATGCTTACATAAGCTAACTATTGATCAACTCCTTTCAATCCCCCTTTTTCAGTTGATTTGTAATTCTTTACAAATATTCCATGTCCTGAAAGTAAGTACCCTTCCTTATCTTGTTTCTAAGTTTGTGCTTTTGCCACTGTTTTCTGAATAAATTACTTACTTTCTGCACTACTTGGGCTACAAAATGCGGTCCCCTATCAGAATTAATTTTCCTAAGTATTCCAAATCGTGGAATAATTTCTTGTACTACAGCTTGAACAACTTCACTAGCTTTATTTGTTCTACAAGGAAAAGCTTCTGGCCAACCTGAAAAAGTGTCTGTGAGGACTAAGTGGTATTTGTATTCTCCTTTTCTAGGAAGTTCAGAAAAGTCAATTTGCCATATAGTTCCTGGCAAGGTTCCTTTAGGGTTAGTCCCTGTGTTCTGTTTAACAGTGGTATTAGGATTGTTTTTAAGACAGATTTCAATAATGGAAGTTATGTTTTCGATTGTCCTCTTTAATTCTGATGCTATCACTTTGTCCTTTAAGTGGTTATGCAAAGCGTCAACTCCCCAATGCGTTTTAGAATGTTCACTTTAGATAAATAATTTCAACAGTTTTCTGGGTATGACGATGAGATTCTCTATCCTGGTCCACCTGTCTGTTCCTATTTGTCCTTTTCCTTCTTGTATCTAATTTAAATCATCAGTGTCATGTGGTGGGGGTTTTCACTCATAAGGATGCTAGAAGTGGTTTGAGCTAAGGCTTGAATTTGGACTCCACTAGTCACTGATTTTTCTGCTTTGTCTGCCATAGCATTTTCCTGTTTAGGGATGATGTTACCCTGGGAGTGTCCTTTACAATGCATTATAGCCACTTTTGAAGGTTTTAACACTGCTTCCATGAACTGTAAGATTTCAGTAGCATGCTCAGTTTCTTTCTTCTGTGAGGTTAATAAACCCCTTTCCTTCCAAATAGCCACATGAGAGTGTACCACCCCAAAAGCATGCCTTGAATCAGTACAAATGTTGATAGGCTTTCCTTCAGATAATGCTAAGGCTCGAGTTAGGGCTTTTATTTCAGCCTTTTGAGCTGATGTCCCCACAGGTAACGGATTTCCTTCAATAACAGCATCTGTGGTTGTAATTTCATGCCCAGCGAGCTGCTTACCATTCTTGACATAGCTGCTTCTATCAATGAACCAGTTTTCCACATTTTCCAGTGGAGAGTCCTTCAAGTCTGGGCAGCTGGAGTAAACTGCCTCCATGGTTTCCATGCAGTCATGCTGTATGGGCTACTGTCCTGGTTTAGGGCAAATTTGGGAGAAACTCCCCAAAGGGGCCCCTTCAGAAAACAAACCCACATGGCCCTTCCCCCCAACCAGTTAGGGAATGATTCCTCAGAAAGAAGTGGAAAGAACCTGTTTATTTAACAGGCAGAGCACACACACACACCCCCCCCCAACACACAAAATGAACAATACGGGATGATAAAACTCTTTCACCGTTCTGAAGAGATAACAAATTCAGAAAGTCTCTCTGGGGAGTGGTTGCTCTGCTGTTGGTTCCTCCAGCACTGGGGAAGGGCTGCTGTAGGCCACAAAGTGCAGACTCGCAGTGTTTCCCAGGTCCCAGTCCAGAGCAGGTTTGAATGGTTCCACGAAAAGGGAAAGAAAAAGCAGTCCATGGAAAATTCAGACTGCATAGCTAAACTAACTAACAAGCAGAAGCAAAAGCAAGAGCAAAAGCAAGAAGCAAGAGAAAAAGCGAAAAAGCAGGAGCAGCAAAGCAAGAGCAAGCAAGAAAAAGACTGCAAGCAAAAGCAAAAACAAGTCCATTTTTGCACCCAGTCACACTGTAATTTTGTAAGTAAAGTGTAAGGATTGGCCATTATGGGATGCAATGTTTTTGTTATTGTGTTTATTACACTCAGGTGTCCAATAGTTCAAAATGAAAATTTAATTGTATTTATCAACACAATTTTCATTAGTGAGTGCCCCCACCCATGAATCCCAGGAATAAGTGTTTTTTAATGGGTAATGGGTGTGAGGGATATCACAATATTGTCTCTCTTAGATGTTGATTCAATATGTTTTTAAAATAGTTCTAGGATTATTCAGCAGGTTTTCATTTTTAAATTCTATAGAAGGGTATCCTCAACACATACACGTATAAACATGTGTCCTGGTTTGGCCTGATTGGACAATTTTGTAATATTGACAGATGATTAAACCAATGAAAAGTGTGAATATGCCTTCGTGAATACACATTTTAAAACAAAATCCTGGGAATAGCTCTCCTGGCTTCCATCCTTGCAGGGGGTGGCAGGCTGGGTCCAGGCAAGCCTCGCTGCCCAGCTGAGATCTCTGGCCCCGGAGGGGTGGTGAGCAGGCTGCAGAGCCCCTCACCGGGGAGCACGCCGGGCCCTGTCCCAGCAGGCAGCTGAGGCTCCTTGCTAACAGGGCCGGGCCCTTTCCCAGCAGGCAGCTGAGGCTCCTTGCTAACAGGGCCGGGCCCTTTCCCAGCAGATCCTGCCAGACCATGCCAGACGGAGGCTGTATCAGCACCGAGAGCAACTTAGGAGAGAGTGGCCCAGAGGCCAGGAGCAGTCATGCAGCCGCTGCCGTTTCAGACTGGGCGTGGCCACGTGGCCAGGATCAGAGCGAATGGGGCGGTGCCGGGCAGCCACAGCCACCTCGGCATGGCTGGTAATGAACTTTATTTGCTCAGCCACTTTGAGCCAGCTTTAATACAGACAGAAGGATAAAAGTGTTGGCGGCAGCTTTTCCTTCTTTTCAACACCCTGGCAGAGTCAGGCCGGCACGGTTCGCACGATGCTGGTGGAGACCACGTGGCCAACAGAGAGGCGCGGCGAGCCATGTTCCCAATGCAGAGTTTGGACCAGATCAACCTTTCAGTGTTACAAGACTTTATGAAAACTGTTTCAATTAATGGTAAAGCTTGAGAACAAATGACTCTACAAACACCAATTCTCCCCTGAATTAGAAAAAGGAAAAAAAGGTGAACACAGAAACAATTACATAGGATTCTGAGGTCAGTAAAGAAAGTGTTAATTCTAGATGAAGGGGATTGAAGACATGCTTTGAGCTTGGGCTGAAATTCTTTTTTAAAGCTATGGTGAAGATATATTTGGTATATCAGCCTTTTTTTTCCTTGTAACTCATGGAAATGCATTGGGGGGAAGTAGCATTCTAGCAGAGCTATGAGCTGAGGCACTAGTAGTTGAAGCAAATAGATGTTGCTGTGATCCAATGATAAATTTGAACAGAGAGAAATGAAGAACCTTACCCTAGAGATAGTAGCAACAACTTCTAGTCCCAGAGATAGACAGAGAGAACTTTTGCTTTATGCTAGAATAGTTCATCCTTAAAATAGCACCCCAATAAATTGAAATGGCCCATGAAAGCAGCTGTGAGAAAACTGCAAAACATGGGAAGGACTTTCACACTGCAAACCGATTTTTTTTCTCCCAGTTGGCTGATTCACTGTGACATTGAAGCCACGAGAAAACTGTTTTCTTGTGGAGAAGTCTCCATAGTATGGCAAGAGAAACTCTTCTCCCTAAGTGAACTCAAGAAAACTATTTTAGAAGCAGTAAACTGACTAAAAGTCCCAAGTTTTGTCTCTTCACATTGTCAGTAGAAAAGAAAGAAGTGTGGGGAGGGAGAAAAGAGGTGTCCTGAAGGTTTATTCAAATTTTTTTATTATCTTTCTTTTGGTTCTGTTAATAAAGTTTTCTTTATACCCTTTCAAGTTTAAGCCTGCTTTGCTTTTCTCCTAATCCTATCTCACAGCAAAAAAAAATAAACCCATGACATTCATTGGTGCATTGTCCAGCAAATCTCAAATTGACAAACCTAAACCACTATACATAATTAGTGTTTCTGTCCGGTTTCAAACTGAAACCTCAACAACATGTTTCAATCAGCCAAGTTTCAAGAGGATTCCCAGCTCTTGTAGTATAATTGATTAACTTTGTGCCCTGGAATAAATGTGAATGGATTCGTCAAGGATGTGTGCATTCTTCTTGACTGCATTCACATATAGTTAGAAGAGTTTCATAGTGGATATTCTTACTCTGCTGGATAATTCTATACATTATGAAGGATTAGTTTTTATGATACAAAATCAACACACAAAACATTTTCATACAAAATGTTCTCATGCAAACATATCCTTACGTCAGGGCTATGCTCTGTTTTCCAGGAGACAGATTATAATACTGTTGTAATTTAATCATGACACAAACCAGAAACTGTGGCTTTATTACTGGTGGGATTAAAAATGAAATTAATTCACTTTCAAACTTAGTTTTATTATCCCAAGTAGCTTTTTCTTTTGAATTTTAGTGAATAAATTGCCTTCATCGCATTCTGCACCCACAGCTGAGAAGCATGTGTATTGCAGAATGTGCTATAGTCACTACACTGATTGGCATAAATAGAAGTGAGGCAAAGTTAAAATGCTCTCCTAAAACATATGACAGGAAATTCAACAGTACATTAGTTTGAGAGCTGGTAGAAAGCTTTTTTGTATTTCATTCATGTCCTATTTGCAGTCCATGGTAACCCTTACTGGTTTAGGAAGGGGGATCCAATCATTTTTCATGTAGCATCTGCTTGTGTTTTAAGATTCTTTAATTCACTAATTAGTACATCTGAAAAATTTAACCAAATTATAATAATTTTGAAGCCTTCCAAGGCAGAACTGGGAAGGTTGTACATATATGTATGATTTCAAATATATATAAATTCTTATAACAACTCTCAAGAGAAAATTGGTTGAGACAAGTTATGCATCCTCTCCTGGTTTGGCATTGATTTTTTTTTTTTTTTTTTTTTTTTTTTTTGTATGGAAGTAATTCCCTGTTAGGACATTGGCAGCTTCCTGTAAACCTGACAAAAAAACAATCAGTGGCCAATTTTGAATATTGACACATGATTAAACCAATGAAAAGGGTGGATACGCCTTTGCGAACACATATTTTGGGGCGAGAACACTGGGGGTAGCTCTCTTTCTGTTTTCCAGCTTGGAAGAAGTAACAGGGTGCTGGCCGGGCCAGCTCCGCCGCAGCCCATGCAGCCTGGTGGGGCCAGGCCAGCCCTCGGCAGCTGCCTGGCAGGGAGGAGGATCGGCCCCCTGGCGTGTCACAGCTTAGCCCTAGCCGGGTTGATGAGATCCTAGTGGTTCCCCCCCCTTTCTTTCCTCCCCAGCGCAGCCGCTATGTCGTAGACAGATCTGACCACAAGTGGCTGAGACCACAGGCAGCTCTGCAGCCTGCGCAGAGAGTGGCCCTGCAGCGAGAATTGAACACAGCAGGAGCCAGAGACCAGCAATGCAGCCAGAGCATCTGCTGCCGTTCTGGCTGGGCCCCTTGAAATCCTGCACAGAACACCCCATCCCCCCCCCACCCCCCCCAAGCGCAGCCTGATATCCATCACAGTGAGTGCTTCGCCAGACACTGCTGCCTGGAAGGGACCACATGACCCTCTGCAGGCCCTGGGTCAGATAGTAACTCCATCAGTGCGCAGATGAGACCTACATGACCTTAAATTGTCTCTCAAGTGAGAGAAATAAGAGGAGTGAAGACACACAGAGAAATAACATGAAGACAATGAGGTCAGTAAAGAAGGAGTCAGGTCCCAGATGGGAGGTGAATGAGGAGGTGCCTTATTTTTAGGCTGAAATTCTCTTGTAAGCCATGGTGATAGACTACGATATACAGAATATCCCTTTAAACCACGGAAAAATATAGGACGTGGAATGTTCAAATTGTAGACCTGACCAAAGGGATCCATGCTGAACTAAGCAGATGTTGAAGTAGTTATGATCTTATGAGAAGTTTGAACAGAGAGAAATAAGAGTGATGAAGACCTTTTGCCCTGAGGGAAGATGAAGAGAACCTCTGTTCCCACAGATGAAAATGATCTTAGGGATAGATGAAGAGAACCTTTTGTTTTTGAACAGTTCATCCTTAAAATAGTACCCCATAAGTTGACATGGCCCATAAACACAGCTGTGGGAAAGTTGTGAAAGATGGGATGAACTTCACAAATGCAGATTCCCAGGCAGATGCTGTTCGTGGAAATTGAAGCCACAAGAGAACTGGTTTTTTTTGTGGAGAATTCTCCATAGCATAACAAGAGATACTGCTCTCCCTAATTGAACTGAAGAAAGACTATTCTAGAGATAGAAAACTGGTGAAAAATTCTGGGTGTTGTTTCTGTATGTTGTCAGTGGGAAAGAAAAAAGGGGGGAATGATTCCTTAGGTTTTAACTATTATATTTTTTAGACTATGCTGTTTTGGTGCATAGTTTTAGGTTTCATATTAAGTGCTACTAAGCTCTCTTCATGGTGTAGATAGACAAAACAATTCCTTCTCTAGTTTGATACCAATGACAACTTTCAGGCCTAAGAACGAAAACAACGGTGAAGTGAGAAGAAAAATTCCTACCTGGATAAAAATCTGAGATTTGGGACACGAAGCAGTCTTTTCCATTGTATTCTCAGAGGAAGACCAGGCCCATCTATCACCACTGGAGCTTCAGTGAAAAACTCCACTCTTTCTACAGGAGCATCACATCAACAGAGCCACATCTGCCACTAGGACTGCAGCCACCATTTAATCAGACTGCCGCCAACACCCTGACCCACAGGGTGTCAGGTTGTATCCTGACTCTGTCAGTGGGGTTTGTTTATTTTTCCTTTTTCTCCTTTGTAATATTGCATGTGTTTTGGTTTTATTTTTTTAGTTCCCCTAATAAAGAACTGTTATTCCTATTCCCATATCTTTGCCTGAGAGACCCTTAATTTCAAAATTATAATAATTCGGAGGGAGGGGGTTTACATTCTCCATTCCAAGGGAGGCTCCTGCCTTCCTTAGCAGACACCTGTAGTTCAAACCACAACAAAGCTGCATGATAAATACCTAGGCTTGCATAGTGACAACACTATCCCCACAAGGCAGCAGCTGCAGAATTTGCCTGCAGGGCCTGAGAGCTACCTTCAGCAACCATGTGGGTCAAGGGCTTCCTTGCAAAAGACCCAGGGGTTTGGTTAGCTAACCAATACGAAAGGTTACCTGAGGGAAGGCACCCAATCCTGTCTCCAGGACAGGGACCAGACCATCTTGAACTAACAGAGGGGTAGAACTTGAGACATGACCCACCCCTGGGTAACCACCTTTCAGTATCCCATTTCCCAAGGCCTCATGTTAATACTGTCTGAATACGGAGCCTGGGCTAAATCACAATCCATCCCATTCAATTCAGTCCCCACATCTGCCCCTTCTCTTTGAATTGCAAATACTTTTGGCATAGATTTTTGAAAAACCCTTAACATACAACTAAAAAAACAAGGTATAAGCATACACACAATAACAACTACTATAAAAATTAGTAAACCCATTTTGATTATAGATAGAGTCCATTTGGATAAGTCCCAATTTTTGAATAGTCCATTGAATCAGTTACTGTCATTTTCTAGTTTCAGTTTCTTGATTCCTTCTTTGGGCATCTGTATGCTACAATGAATGGATTCACCATGATCAGAAAGATTCATACAGCACATGCCTTCAAATTGTTCGCAATTATGTGAATGTACTAAGAGTAGAAAGTTTATTGCAGCTGTATTTTGCAGGGTGGCATGTCTGATGGTATCTACATCTGAGAGCAAACCGCTTAATGCAAGAGAGGTGACATTAGTTTGCTTACTTAGGAGGCACTCAAGATGGTCTAATTGTTCTAATGCCTTTGCTGCTGTAACCCGGGAAGTAAAAGGGAGGCAGCCATCCTTTTATTTTTACTCCAAAATGTGACTTCATCATTGCAACTAGATTCAAAATAGTTCAAAGATCTTTTTGTTCTGTTTTTTTCATCTATGAATCATTTTTATGTTGGGTGCCAGCAAAGTAAGTCTCCTCAAGCTACACAGCCTACCTTTAATGTTTGATGGTATGCCAGGCCATGCTCTGTCTCCGCAAATAAGAAACACACCCTGCAGTAACTGGAATGGGTGATTACTGGACTGAGAAGTGATAGAGGAGGTGTAATTACACCATTGGCGCTGATTTTTATAAGCTGGGTGGTATGGGGAAACATCCTTTTTGATAATTTCCCTTTCCTCTATGATTGTGAGGTTTTCAATTTTTTCCCACCTTTGTTGATAAAGAAACATTACACAATAATCCATTTTTACAGAGACAAGAATTTCTGGTTCCTGGGGTTTGAGTGGTGCATGTGGGAGCTTTTGGCTCTAGTAATTCTAGGTATTGACAGGATTGTGTTTCCATATATAACTGGGATTATTATTTTGCTTACCATGAGAGGCATTGTTTATTATTTGCCACACATCTGTAGGTAGCCCTAATAAACAGGTGGCAAAGGGATCATCAGGGCTAGCAACAAATAAGCACAGGGTATCTTTTTTATGACTTTTCCTAAAGTTACCCATACATTTTGTTTTGGCTGTAGGACTATCCAGGACTCTGTAAGAAAAATAGGGTTTATTAGGATGGCAATAGCAAGTAGGAATCTCTTGGGAGTCATTTTAATGGAGTAACCTATGGGGATGCTAAGAAAAATAAAGGAATTTTGCAGCTGGTAGGAGGTAGTTCTCAGGACATTTTTTCTTCAGGTTCCCCTTGTGGTTTCTCTTGTGGAGTGTCTGGGTGTTCTTGCAGAGGCTCCAGGTACAGTTTGATGTTTTTTCCTGGAACCCACTGAGGTCTTCTGCCTGTTGAGACACAAATGTATCCCCTTCCTCAGGTAATTAAGGGAAAGGGTCCCATTATTTGGCCTGTTTCTAGATCCTTAATTAGAACTGGTGGTCTCTCTCCTAACTGAGCTTGTTTAGAGTTTCAAAAATGTCTAATGATTGGTGGGTTAGGCTCCATGAGTGAGTTGTTCAAAAAATTGAAAACATATGTAGCCTTACTGAGCTTTTCTACAGCAGACAGGGTTTCTACTCTACCTTTCTCTTCTAAAATTTGTTTGAGAGACCTATGTGCCCTTTCAACAATTGCTTGTCCTGTGGAGGAGTGGGGAATGCCTGTATTATGTTTTATTCCCCACTTATTAAAAAATTGGTGTGATTTGCAAGATACAAGTCTGGTCCATTATCTGTTTTTATCTCTTGTGGAATGCCAAGTGTTGCAAACACTTGGCGAAAGTGTTTGATGGCATCTTTGGTTGCCTCGCCTATGTGTGCAGAGGCAAATATTGCCCCTGAGAAGGCGTCAATTGATACATGTAAGTATTTGAATCTACCAAAAGATTCATAATGGGTTATATCACTTTGCCAGCTTTATAAACTGCGGAGCCCTCTGGGGTTTATTCTTGCTCCTGTGGATGGCAAGGCATACTTTTGGCAATCAGGGTATGTGTTAGCAATTGCTTTTACTTGATCTTTAGTGATACTAAACATGCGATGTAGGGCAGGGACATTCTGGTGAAAGAATGAGTGGCTGAGTTTTGCCTGCTCAAAAATGCTAGGCACTGTTGTCTGAGTTATCATGGCTAATGTATCAGCTGGCTTATCACCTTCTGTCAGAGGTCCAGGCAGTGAAGTGTGAGAACGGATGTGCAAAACAAAGTAGGGGTGCTGTTTCTGAGAAAGAATAAGAAGTAGATTTTTAAGCAACGAATATAACTGGTCATTAGCTACTGTTTTGAGAAATGAATTCTCGGCTTTTTCGATGATTCCTGCAACATAAGCTGAGTCAGTGACCAAGTTAAAAGAACATGCAAATATAGAAAACACTCTAACAACTGCAGCTAGTTCCACTATCTGTGGAGAATCCTCTTTTATTTGGACATCAGATTCCAATAGGTGTGTTACAGGGTTTTGCCATGAAATGACCAATTTATGGGACTTCTCTGAGCCATCTGTAAAGACAGTGGGTGCATTTAATGGCACATCACTTCTTAGTGGTTTTGGGATTAAGTTGAGGGCAGAATGCAGCAACTTTTGCTTAGGATAATGAACTGAAATTTTCCCAGTAAAATTTTCAAGAGCAATTTGCAAATATTTTGATTGCTGCAATAGCCAATCTAAGTGATCAGTATTTGCAGGCAAGTGCACAGGAGAGAAATCTTTCCTAGCAAGGGAAAGTAAGTGTGATCTAGCTCTGACAATAAGCTGAGCCATCATTTCTGGTTTTGTCATTATGGTTTTCTCTGGCTGATGGGGCAGGAAAACACATTCTAAAATTAACAGAGGATCAGATGCCTCAGGGTCCCATTGGAAAATTAAAGCATGTAGTTGAGGTCTCTTCCCCAAAATAGCTAGAAGAAATGGTAAATATGGATTAATCCTGTGTGCTTGACAGGTCTGAATGGCTAGGGATACTTTTTCCAAAGCATTCTTTGCTTTGTCCATCAATTGCCTAGGTGAATTTAACTCAGAATCCCCCTTTAACAAAACAAACAGCGGAGCCAAGTCCTCATTTGTGATCCCTAATAAAGTCCTGACCCAATTAATGGTTCCCAACAGTTTTTGTAAATCATGAAGTGTCTCTGGTCTCTCATTTAGTTGCAAAGGCTGGTACTGTATAGTTTGAAAGAGGATTTTAAGTCCCAAGTATTTCCAGGGTGGTGTCTGTTGTATCTTTTCGATGGTGAGTCCTACCTCTTGGATAGCTCTAACAGTGGCTTTTAGAGTTGCATTTAGAGATGGATCATTTTCAGCTGCAACAAGTATATCGTCTATGTAATGGTAAATTATAGCCTGTGAATGATCTCTGTGGACAGGGGTCACAACTTTAGCTACAAACCATTGGCATATGGTCAGGGAATTCTTCATCCCTTGCGGTAGCTGCATCCAATGGTACCTCTGAAGGGGTGCCTGCCTGTTAATGCTGGGTACCGAGAAAGCAAATCAAGGTGCATCATGTAGATGGAGAGGAATGTCAAAAAAGCAGTCTTTTAAATCAATAACAGTCAATTTCCATTCTTTAGGAATCATAACAGGGGATGGTAGACCAGGTTGCAGTGTGCCCATATCCTCTATGACCTCATTGACCTTACAAAGGTCTTGTAGGAACCGCCACTTATCACAGTTTCTTTTTTGGATGACAAAGACCAGTGTATTCCATGGACTTGTGGTTGGTACTATGTGTCCTTCTTGTAACTGTTCTTGCACTAGAGACTCAAGCACGACAAGTTTTTCTTCAGGGAGGGACCATTGATTTACCCATACAGGTTTATCAGTTTTCCAGGTTAATTTAAGGGTATCGTGATGCTCAAAGGCCCCAGCTAAAAATTTGTCTCTAAGTGCATCCCCACTGGGACAGAATGTCTCTCCCCCACAGAATCACAGGGGCTCTTACCACAAAGGGCTTTGTGTTGGCGATGTGGCTTTCAGGTTCCACGAATTTGACCGGCTGCACACTCTCCAAGCTGACACTGTTACCTCCAATTCCTGACAGTGTCCCTGGAGCTGGTGCAAGGGGACACTTGGAAAGCCACTTGTACTGCAAGACGATAGTCACATCTGAACCTGTGTCAATGAGTCTTAACAGAACAATCGTTTTGTTATTAAGTTCCAGTGTGCAGGTGATCTGAGGCCGGTTGTGGTTTATTACCTGAGTCCACATTACCAAGGATTCTTGTGTGTTGTAATAGTCCTGTTTGGGGAGCGAAATTGCCTGAGCAATGATTAGTCCCTGAGGGATAAAACAAGGTGGGTCAGGAGATATAGCTAGTACAGTGATTTCTTGTTGAGATGCAACCGATAGCACAGAGGGCAATAAAAAAAATCCTTCAGTCCTTGATCTACAATTCCCCAAAATTAACAGTTCGTGAGGTAGGTCTTCAGGTCCAAGCTGGCCTGTGGATATGGTAAAAGTGAAACAGTCAGGGTTACTGGCTTGGCACTTGCCAGCTCCAACCTGGCACCTGGGATTAGGGCAGCAGGTAGGCCTGAGATGATGCTTTGAAGCTCTGGTTTATGTGGCTTCCTGTGGTCACAGGCACGTGCAGCTGAGATATTTGTGTCGTAGCGTGAGGCTGTCCCACGCTCCGCTTGGAGTTTCCCTGGACCTGTTTTCTGTGCCCCCCCTGCTTCGGGTGATATTGGTTAGAATGAAAACAGCTCTTGCAACACTTGGAACAAGCAGGGACCTTGGGTTTTACTTCATGTTGTGGACAATCTCTCTTGAGATGCCCATGTTTGCCACATTGAAAACACAGACCAGGACCCTGTGGTTTTGGGTTTTGAGGCATGATTTGCAATGCAGCCAAAGCCTCTGCTTCTCCCTGTCCCACTGCCTGAGCCTGCAAAAGAGACAAATATTCGGAGGTACCAATGCAGTTACAAGCCTCTATCATTTGCATTAAAGTTGGCTCAGGGTCAGCGGGAAGGGAACGTAGTACTTTCTTCCATTCAGAATTAGCATTTGATCTGCCCAATTTTAACAACAATTCATCTTTTGCTTTCTCTTCTGTAATTTGTCTTTCAATAGCAAGTTTAAAGCAGTCAATGAATTTCATATATGGTTCACTAGGTCCTTGTTTTATTTCTACAAAATCCTGTGTTGGAGTATTACCATCAAGCACCTGGATCAGTGCTTTCCTTGAAGCGTTTTTAATATCATCTAGCACTGGCCTGGGGAGGATAGCAGCCTGATCCTCAGGTTGGATATGTGCCCCCTCCCCTGCCAGGTATTCCAGAGATAGTATGGCCCGTGCCGGGTCCCCGGCATAAGTGGTAATAATTGGTTAAGCAATCTTTTCCACTCCCCCTTCCCATAGGGTATATTTGTTAGTGTATAGACACACATAATCACAGAAGGATTACATGCGAGGTGCTTTTATTAATGGCGGCCGGGGTGCTAGGGGTACAAACTCAAATCTAGCTCCATCAGCCTTGTTCAAAATGCACATATTTATACTATTCAATTATATAACTACATTTGTTTAAGCAATATTAACCATACTCATATGGTTTTATTATATGTATCGATATTAGATGGATATTCATATTTTAATAAATCAATAGCACCGGGAATGCTGCGATCTTGGAAGCTATTTCCCAGTCCACTTCCTTTATTGCACTAGCCCGTGATTTATTAAAATATGAATATCAATCTAATATCGATACCCAACTGTGACAGACAAAAGACTCTCTAACAGTTAAGCTAGAAAGTGTATGTTTATTGACGGCTGGGCAGCTTCGTGGGATAGCTCCCCAATACGCACTGCAAAAATCACAGGTAATTACAAAGCCTTTTATCCACAAAAATGTTGAATACACAAAATACAAATGCATATTCATACCCCTGTCACCTCCTTTTCTCCACTTCGTATGCTAATTGACAAAAGGGCTATTAAGCATGTGTAGTTTGTTCTCTGAAATGAGTCAGGGGTCTTATGTGGGGAGTGGTCACCAAAAGGAGGAAGTAAAACTAGTCTTCCTCATTCTAA
The DNA here is from genome assembly GCA_018697195.1 of Certhia americana. NCBI lineage: Eukaryota > Metazoa > Chordata > Aves > Passeriformes > Certhiidae > Certhia > Certhia americana. The sequence goes on along the minus strand of JAGMWU010000148.1, from coordinate 41,015 downwards.
ACTTTCAACCTTTGATGGATATGTGATAAATGACTCCTTGGAGTTTCCTGTTCCCAAGACTGTTTCTAGAGATAGAGGGTCTGCAATCATCTTGTGTTTTTGGGGTCTATTGATCAATTTCCTTGTTTTCGTTACAAGCCCAGCTTACACAAACATAAACTTGACAGACAATGAGTTCTTAGATCCGGGATAGCTTATCTCAAATCCGGTCTCTCTCTTAACCATCCTCTGAATTTTAACTGATTTCAACAAAGCTTATTTTTCCCAGCTAAGTCAGCAATATCTTCAAAATAAGTGTCTCACCCGGATGTTTTCGGAGGGGTCACTGGAACCTGAAGGGTATAGTTTCTTCTCCTCAGAGGAGGGGGACGGTACAGGCACAATGCCTTTGTTTCTGGGTGGGCGATAGCGAGGTGTAGGCACCGGGGCCGATACCGGGAACGGCTGTATGGGTGTTGCCATGTTCCAACCCGGGGCTTCCGAGAAGACGGTGGGCATGGTCTCGGTCCCCCCCGGAGGGGTGCGACCCGAGGCTGCAGGGGCCGGCGTAGGCGGAGCAGGCACTGCATAGCCCGCCCCGAAGGGGAGGGGTGGACCGGGCGGAGGGGGGACAGAGGGAGGGGACAGGGGTGGAGCGGGCACCGCACACCCTGCCCCAAAGGGGAGGAGAGGGGGCGGTGCGGAGACGGGGGCGGGCTCTGCGTTCCCCACTCCCGGGGGGAGGGACTGAGTAGCAGGGGGCAGGGCAGAGGCAGAAAGCAGGGGCGGGGTGGGGAGGGGGAGGGAGATATATTCTTTTGTATGTGGAAATGACTGGTATTGTGCCGAGTTCCACCCACCTTTTTTTAGGTTTTCTGCCACTCAATATTCTTCGTTGAGCATTTTGCATATTTCTAATTTTATCATAGCATCTACTGTTAATATGTGTATGTGCCACAAAGGTATTAAAAGGGGTCTGACCATATTTAACATTTTGGTAACACTTCAAGCAAGGATTTGTTGTCTCAGCCAGAGTGGGAAGGCTCAGCAGTAGTACTGAAGTGATACACACAATAAATAGACTTCACAACTAGGTATATAGTTATGAAGTGGGTATGTATGGGTGCCTGGCACAAGTGAGATAGCTCTCATGAAAACTTGTACACCTAGCCTCAGTTTGACCCACATCTTTATTCACAAAGATGGTCCATATGCAATACATTGCACAACCTTTTCATGCATATTCAACCCCTGGTCCCACCTGTCCTTGCCTGGGATGGTAATTAGATTCACGCCCTTCTGGGCATGCACTGTTTGCTGTGGTGGTCGCACGGGGGTCTCTGGTGGTCTCTGAGGCTGAAGATTGTGGTCTTCCTCATGACTGAACTTTTGAACTTTTCTCCTTTGCACGTGCACTTTTGGTCCCTTGGTGCTTATCTGAGTATGTCTGCTGGAGGCAGAGGAGTCCCTTTATCTGGGTTCTTTGCATCCCTTGGTCTCCTTGGTATTGTTCTTTATGCAAGAAGCTTCAGAAATTTGCATTTTCCTATGCCCTTTGTACCGTGGCAGAGATTTCTTAAATAAAAATGTTGAAACACAAAATTCTACGGGCTAGACTTTCAAGTGAACTTCAAAAATCTCTATTTCTTTATGATGCCTTACAGTGTTTTTACCCCTCTGCCTTCTACACTTACCAGGTTGCCTCTGGCAGCAAGGTGTACCATCTTCTTGGCAGAAAGGATATTCTTCAGGGGCTCTATATGAGCTTTTATGTTTTTCATGTCTGTTTTTGAGAGCTTCTTAACTTTTAGCCTTTACTGGTCTGAACTTACAGGGGACTTGATTCCTTTTGTGGCATTTTATTTTCTTAATAACTGCTTTACTTTTTAAACTTCTCTTAGTCTTGTTATAAATGAACAGAGCCAATTTACAATTAATTAATACATTTTATTGAAACTGGCAAGCAAGCAGCGCTGAGTGGCCATTAGAGTCTGCACTCTAACAAGGCTCGTAGATTACATTTGCAGTTTGTCTTGGTTTTATGCTGTTGCAGGTCTCGCTTCCCTTTAGTTCCCTCCCAGTTTTGTTTCTTCGGTTTTTCGTCTTCAAGATTGTACTGTGCAGACTCTCCTCTGTTGCTAGGGGTCTTCTTCCCCCTTTCGGGGGTCACTGGATTGAAGGGATTTATCTTCTTCAATGACCTTGCATTCCACTTTCCTTTGGCACAAGCGTACATTACTAAAGCATCAAGCAAGAAAGAAAAAGCAGCTAATCTTATACAAATAATCACATTCTGTTCCATCCTGTCTCTATCTTTATTTATTATCATTGCCACTGGACTTATCTATTGTAACTCCAGCTACCTTGTAAATCTGTCTCAACAGAGCAGACATTTATCAAACACTAATCACGTACACGTATTTTACAGTCTTGTTTATAAACAGTTTACATTATGTAGCGGAGTCTAATTCTACTAACTCTTCTTGTACTAATTTCTTTAGTATCTGGGAAGTTAAAATTTCTTCTACGTATAGGTACTCTGGGCAGAAACTTCGGGGAGGGTACTCACCGCGGCAATGATAATACCACCCCTCATTGCAATAGTTACACTGAGCACACACAAAAGGGTAACATTCACACCCATCCTTGGGACATGATATTTTGTCACTGGGCATTTGAGTTCTTTGTTATTTTCAGCTTTAGGTCTCTAGGTTTCAAAGTTATCTTCTAGCGGGGTTTTTCTTCTTATTTTTGTCTGTAATTCTATAATGGCGATACAATTATGTTTGAGGCTCTCGTCTGGTTCTCTGGAAAAGAATTGTGCTGGACTTTGGGCAGACATAATTTTCAATTCTAATTCTAGTGAGTTAATGAGGATGGCTTCATATTTTAGCATCCTGTTGTCAGTCAAGCATTTCTCAGCTCTTTGTTGCACAACTCCTCTAACATTGTGTGAAGTGTAAACCACTAGAGCCCCTCCAAACGTTACTTTCCTAGCTTCCTCTATCAGGAGGGCTGTGGCCACTAGGGATTGTAAACAAGTGGGCCACCCTCTACTACCATCCTCTATTATTAAAATAATTTTGAAAAGTATTTAACAGGTTTTTTACTGCCAGCCTAATCTTGAGTTAAGACCCCGTATGCAGTTTGATTAGATACATTCACAAATAAGTGAAAGGGTTTTTCTATATCTGGTAAGCTTAGTACTGGAGCTTGGATTAAGGCTTCCTTTAAAATTTGGAACTTTTCCATATCTTCCTTCACTCATTTTAAGGTATTATTGACTAGTTTTTCATATAAAAATTTTGCTTTTTTACTATACTCCTCAATCTGTTATCTACAATATCCTAATAATCTCAAAACTTGTCTCACTTCTCTTTTGATTTGTGGGGGAGACAGGGACAATATTTCAGATACTCTGTTTGGGTCTAACTTCTTCTGTCCTTTACTTATCTAATGCCCTAAATACTTTACTTTGGGCTCAGCAAACTGTAACTTGGACTTTGATACCTTGAGCCCCTTTTCCCCAAGAAAATTCAGTAGGGCTATTGTTCCATCTTTTACTTGTTTCTCAGTTTTCACGGCAATCAATAAGTCATCCACATATTGTAGCAGTTTCACCCCCTCTGGTATCTCAAAAACTTGCAACAATTTCTTTAATGCTTGCCCAAACAGGTTTGGGGATTCAGTGAACCCCTGTAGGAGTACAGTGCAATGGAGCTGTTGTTTTCTACCTGTCACAGGGTCTTCCCACTCAACGGCAAAAACGTCTCTACTTTTTTATCTAATGGGCAAGTCCAGAACGCATCTTTCAGGTCTACAACACTATACCAAGTGTTCTCGGGGGTTATTTGGTTTAGTAATGTATAAGGATTAGCTACAACAGGGAACCTGGTGACTGTCCTCTGATTGATTGCCCGTAAATCCTGGACTGATTTGTATGTTCTATCTGACTTCTGTACTGGAAAAATTGGAGTGTTATGAGGTGACATGCAGGGTTCAAGAGTTCCTTGCTTTAATAAATCATCTATGACTTGTTTAAGTCTTTTCTTTCCCTTCAAAGCCTGAGCTGGGATTTCAGGATTTGTTCTTGTCCTGGTTTAGAGCAAGTTTGGGGAGAAACTCCCAACAGGGCCCCTTCAGAGAACAAACCCCCATGGCCCCTCCCGCCCCCAACTGGTTTGGGAAGGACTCCTCGGAGACAAGTGGAAAGAACCTGTTTATTTAACAGGCAGAGCACCCCCAACACACAAAATGAACAATACTGGATCACCGTTCTGACGAGATAACAAATTTAGAAAGTCTCTCTTTGGTGAGTGGTTGCTCTGTTGTTGATCTCTCCGGTGCTGGGCAGACTGCTGCAGGCCACAAAGAGCAGGCTCTCGGTATTTCCCAGGTCCCAGTCCGGAGCAGGTTTGAATAATTCCACAAAAGGAGAGAGGGAAAGAAAAACAGTCCGGAGGAATCTCGGACTGTCTAGCTAAACTAACTAAAGGGCTAAAGCAGAAGAAAGAGCAAGCAAGCAAAGCAGCCAGCAAAAGCAAAAGCAGCTGCAAAAGCAGCACTATATGTCTGTGTCCCTCCGACTATTATCAGCAAGCTGATAACAAAACCAAAACAAAACTTCCCCGAGCCAGTCTTGAAGAACATCTCCAGCCCAAACAGAACAGACGATTGGGGATACAAACCTCACAACATCACCCCAGGACAGTTATTTCAGTCTGTATTGGTTCAATGTTCAATTTCCCTATGCTCTTTTTCTCATACTAAGTTCTAGGGTCTATATACTCCTCGTCTTCAATAGTTAAAGCATACAATTGTACTTGCAGTTCTCCTTTTTTTTTTTTTTTTTTTGCTTAGTTAAGCCTAAGGCCACTATTAAGTCCCTCCCTAATAAATTGTTTTCTGCTTCTGGTAATACTAGTAAATCATTAATACAAATTCTGTTCTCAGATTCTACCTCCACCTTCTCTATAATGGGAACCCGGAACGGCTCTCTTTTGGCCCCTATTACCAAAGCTGTCTTCTTGCTGATTTTGCATCCCTTTGGTATATGTTTTATAGTTGATTTCTCAGCTCCTGTGTCTACTAAAAATTCTACCTCTTCACCTTGGGGACCTACTTTCAATTTTATTAAGAGCTCTCCAGATGGTTTAGTCCTCAATTCATAAAGCCCCTGACACCCCTATTCATCCTCTTTAAACACCTTCTCATCCCACTCTCTTTTCTTACAATTTCTTTTCAAATGCCTCTTGACACAATAATAGCACATAGGGGAGTTATCTTCCTGATTACCTTTTCCTTTTGCTTGTGTGGGCCCTCTGGAGTTTTCTCGGGGGCCCAGTCCCTTTGGTCTTACAGGACTACTTTCTTTTTTCTGTGTTTCCCTTACTGCTGTGACAAAAATTTTGGCCTCTGCCTTCTGTCTTTCCTCATCTCTTCTTACATACACTTTCTGAGCCTCCCTTAACAATTCTTGTAATCCCCTGTCTTGCCAGTCATCGAGCTTCTCTAGCTTTTTCCTTCTATCTCCCCAAGATCTGGCCACAAACTGAGTTTTGAGTAAGGCTTCCCTTACAGGGGATGCAGGATCTACTCCAGAGTACATCTGTAAATTTTTCTTCAATCTGACTAGCCAATCATCAAAAGACTAAAATATTGTCTAAAATAAATGGTCTGATCTTATTTCTTCTTTAGTTCATTCCACTATACAGTATTGTATCATCTTTTCTTTATTTTTCTCTTCTTGTGATGACCAATCATCTCAGTGAGCTATCATCAACCCCAGAGTACTGTCCTGGGGTATGTCTGGTATATCGCTCCCTCTTACCTTGTTCCTGGGTCCTCTACGTGGGTCCCTTGGGCCTGAGGGCCTACTTCTTCCCTGGCCCATCCCGACTGGTGCATCTCAATTCCTTCCCAGTGTTGTCCACTCACTTCATCCCTTCAGTGGCCAAGCCCCTCGCGGGACGTTTGAACTGCACTTAGAAGGACTCCACTATTGCTCTGCAACCAGGATGCGTCTCTTTCTCTCACACAGTCACTCCACCCAGCGAAATTATACTTACAGCCCAATGTTCTCGTTTGGATCTTCATGCACTAGAATTATGGGTGATTATACTGCAGTCTTAGGGAGCTCAGTTCTTCGCTTGCTTTGTGTGGTTCTTAGGATTCTGTTGGTCCTGGTTCCAGCAGACCTCAGGGCCACAATAGTGGGGCGCCTCCCTGGGTCTAGAGGAGAGCCTGGAGATCTAAGGGGATCATGTTGGGGTCACCAGAATTGTTATAAATGATAGCCCTCAGGGTGATCTTAATTCATTTATTAGATATAAGGCAAATACAAAGCAAGCAAACAGGTCTGGGTGAACCAGGGAGTCACCACTCCACCAATGGCACACACCTTAGTGCAGCAGTTCTCTCTGTTTATTGACTTTCTAGTTTCTATTTCCTCAGAGCCCCCTCCTCTTTTGTTTCTCCGTGGCTGTGTCTGCTCAGTTAGTTGCTAGAGGGTTAACTGTCCTTTTTCAGGAGGAGGGCTCTTTTTCCTCTTCAGTGTCCTTTTTCTGACCTCTGTTTTACACTTAAGTCTAAGTTATAGTCTAACATAAGCGATTTCTTGGCTATACATTTCGCAAAAGCAGCTATGTCTTGTGATACATCTTTCACAAGCAGCTTATAATAGTTTTGCTTCATGCACAATTTTCACAAAAGCAATTATAATTTGCACTATGTCTACAAAAAATGGTTACAATTTACAATAATTTGTAAAAGCAAATACATAATAGCTAAAGCCTACTGTTATTTAACAAATAAACCCAAAGATGCAAACACATAATGGTGTTGTAAGGCCTACAAAATATATTTTGTGATTGAAAAACTAAAACTATCCTGCTATTCTGATTCCATGCCTTATTTGGCTTTCCTTCTTTTGTTTGTCAAAGGTTATCTTTATACTGATCCCATGCAATAGATCTGTATTGACACAAATCACACCAACATTTTTTCACAGAGGTAAACTGGGAAACCTTGTCCAGAAAAGGTTTTCCAGGTCCTCATTATGAAATGGAACTCTCCAGTGATTGCAGACTCTAGGTGACAGTAAAGCATTTAAGCAATTGAAAATATTACCTTACTTATTTTTGCTCAGTGTGTGCTTGCTGTTTTATTAAATGTATTATTTTACTGTTCATGTTAAAAGTGCATGCTATGTTACACATTTTCCTGTATTTAATAGGTTGAAATATGTTCATATTAGAGCTCTTAATGATGCCTTCTGGAGGCTGACCCGGAACAGAGACTAGACAGAGCAAAATAATAAAGTAGGTATTTATTAAAATGTCTCAATGGGTATTCCTGGGCTGCACAAGAGTCCAGCTGGACCACACCCAAGATGCACCCCAAAGTGGTCACAGAAAGGACACCCGGGTCACGAGGTCTCACATTTTTATAAGTTCTGATCCATTAGCATATTAGAATCAATTGTCCAACCATAGCTTCAGGTTATGAAGCTCCATCCTCCTAGTTTTTTCTTCTCACTTCACTGTTGTTTTCGTTCTTGGGCCTGAAAGTTTTCCTTGGTATCAAACTAGAGAAGGAATTGTTTTGTCTATCTACTCGGTGAAGAGAGCTTAGTATCACTGAATATGAAACTTAAACCTACTCACCAAAATGGCACAGTCTAAAAATATAATAGCTAAAACCTAAGGCATCATTAAAACAAAAAGGAGGGGTGCAGAGACAGGATATACCTCCCACGAAAGCCTAATATGTTCTTAAACGTTTAATCACACTCTGAATGACCTAACCTCTGTCCAGCAGCATTTTTGTGAATCACAAACTCACTTAGAAAAAGCTCAAGTATTTGTTTGGAATCTTGAAAGTGGGAAATGGGAAAACCCCTTTCCATTAATAATCTGGGGGCAAAGATATTTTTGTGTTTCCACAGATTCCAGTCCACAATGGGTACCTGCAAGAGTGATCTGACCAGCCTTGGTTGCTCTGGCTTCATCATCAGCTTGTGGAGAAGCTGAGGGAACAAGATGACTGGGACTTGTTTGATTCAGGCGGTGGGCCAAACATGTTCTAATGTTGGCAGTATTTTTTTTTCATAGTTCTTGTTCATATAAAACAAAAAAGAGGGAATTGTATGAAGAGATAGGATAAAACTGAGTTGCAGGCTGTGGGATGCGCCTGCAGAAGCACATGGCAGCATAGAGAAGCACATGGCAGCACAGAGAAGTTTGTCTCTGCCTGACCTTGGGGGCAGGAGGTGTCACACAGCAGAACCCTGCAGAGAGGAGCCTGATGGAATCTGGCTGACAGGTTAACAGCGCGTGATCACACCATAGAAGGACATTAAGAAAGTGTGTTGCTGACATGGCAATGTGTGATAGGTCGCTTAGTGAGAATTGCCATATAGAGAAATACTGTGTCTTGAAGAAGTGTATAACACCATCTTGTTTCTTTAAATAAATGATTCAGATTCCCTACCGGTCTGAGACTGTGCCTCAATTGTTACTCTAGCCTTGCACTGCCAACAGATGTTGCAAAATTCACTCTGAAACATTTTTTTTAGAAATGCAGTGTTTTGGGGTTGATACTGTTGTGAGCTGTCATGGTTTGAATGGCAGGTGTCTGCTAAGGAAGGCAGGAGCTTCCTGTAGAATGGAGAATTTCAACCTACTCCCTCTGAATTATTATAACTTTGAATTTAAGAGGCTCTCAGGCAAAGATATGGGAATAGGAATAACAGTTCTTTATTAGGGGAACTAAACAATAAAACCAAAACACATGCAATATTACAAAGGAGAAAAAGGAAAAACAAACAAACAAACCCCACTGACAGAGTCAGGATACAACCTGACACCCTGTGGGTCAGGGTGTTGGTGGCAGTCCAATTAAATGGTGGCTGCAGTCTTAGTGGCAGATGTGACTCTGTTGATGTGATGCTCCTGTAGAAAAGGTGGAGTTTTTCACTGAAGCTCCAGTAGTGATAGATGGGCCTGGTCTTCCTCTGAGAATACAGTGGAAAAGGCTGCTTCGTGTCCCAAATCTCAGATTTTTATCCAGGTGGGAATCCTTGGCTCCACGCCCTGGCTGGAGCATTTCCCAGTGGGATGATGTAATTCTATCAGTGAGACGCAATGGCCCATTAGCAGAAGATATCTCCCTGGAGGGAGGCTGGGTTTTAGAAGAGATAAGAAAACTGCCCCAGCAGGTTTTTTGACAGTTCGCCCATTGACAGACAATTACATCACCCCCCGCCACCCCAGTTTCATCAGATGGTGATAGAATATAGAGTTTTGGTTACATTTTGCACTGCAACCCATGACAGAGCCCAGAAAACCCACCAGAAACGACCTCTGACGAAGTGTACCCTCTGCCTTGAGCAAAAGCCATGAGGCCAGAGAGAGCTCTGCTTGGGCAAACCTGCTTTAAAAAAGGGACCACACCACCCACGTTCCCCAGGATTCTGTTTTTGGCTGTGCTGCTGGGCCTTAAAGAGACAGTAACAATTTTGGGCACAGATAGATATGGAATACAATAATATTTGGAGTCACTTAGGACAGAGTCAGTATGATCTTGAGAAATCTGACTGGCAGACTTCCTAGCACCTCACCATAAACAAAGAAATTAGTAGTAATAATAATAATTTTACTTGGCATGTAAGGACAATAGCTGTTGGGGCTGTGAATGGGATGGTTCTTGCAAAGCACTGTTTATGGTGCTGGTCATATCACGCAGTCTGACAGGAGGTCTGCAGCTCAGATTTCTTAAGAGCTTTAGAAGGTGGTAATTGTCTCATTTTTGCTTCAAACACAGTGTTAATCATGTTTTAAAACAGTTACTATAAACTTGTCCTTTAATTCTTTGTAAAGTGCTCTTCCCTGACTGTGATTTGGGGAAGTGAGTGTTGGAAGGCATTGGGGGGGGGGTGTGGGGTGTGCCACAGTTAAATGCCATCACTAGGGCTGTCAAACAACAAACCACTCTTTTAATTTTTTCTCATTGTAATTGATACACTTTAATCTTAAAGAGCTTTCTCTAATCTTGAAGGCACAGTTAGCATAGGATCCACTAGAGTGTACTTTCCCTCTTTGCTTCAAATCAGTTTTCTTCTCTATTCCATATGTGGGGTTAGGTTGTTCAACTTTGTGTCATTAATTTATGCCAGTGGCCCCTCAAAAAACCGCAAAATGTCCCCTGGTTGTAGAGAAGGGGCAGAGTTTAGAGCTGTGTGGGCATGGCTAGGTTGCTATTCTATACCACTCTGTCATCACTGGGGGGAGGGGCAAAGGAAAAAAAACCCATATCTCTGGAAATGTGCCATTTTGTCTCACTCTCTCCATTGGGGAAGTTGCCAAGTTCAGCCTTGTGAAACCTGTCTTCTGCAGCTACCAGTCATCACCTCCCCATTCCTCTGAGACATGACTCGGAGATGTGGTTCTAAAAAAGCATCAATAGCAGCTCTAAGATGTGGTGCTGAAAAGTAGCACTGGTGTATGAAGTTGCAGAACTGAGCCCCAGTGGTCCTGGAAGCAGTTGCACAGAATCGAATCTGGAGTCCAAAGTGGTGGCATGCCATGATGTGGACGATCTAGCTTTTGGGTGTTTGTCATTGTTTTCTGTTGTCAAGAGAGACCGCTATTGGAAACGCCCACCATCTTGTCTTTCTCTGAGAAAACCAAGTGGCACCACACCTGGGAACAGCCACCATCTTGTCTTTGTCCTGGCGGCCACACAGAACTAAATTGAGGTGGTGAATGCCTTTCTTGTGTGTAAAGCACCTTCTCTTTTGTATCCTTTTGTTATTTTTATTGTTGCTGTCACTGTGCATTTTCTATTGCATTGCTCTTTGCTTTCAGTAAATCCTTATCTCAACCCATAGTCTCTTGCTCCTCTCTTAACGGTAGGGGGAGGGAAGGGGAGTGGCTTCTTTGGAGTTGAATTTCTGGCTGGTGTAAAGCATGACAAAGGAACCCCCCCCCCCCAAAGTACCTGTAATAGCCTTTAGATATTTCAGATCCAGAGTGATCTTTATGTCTTTGAAAAAATCACAAATATCAATACATGTGGGAAATAGTGGGCCATGTTCTTCAGTCCCTAGAAGACCCATCCAGCAGCCCACACGTATCAGCTTTTACCGTCTCACAGAATATGTATTTTTTCCTCTCAAATGAAGAAAACATGTCTGGGTGTAGTGGTGTAATTTCATGGTTTACCTGGAAAACCTGGTTCCTCCCCTAAAGTTGTCCCCCCAATACGTCAAGCATCTTTCCTTTCCCTACCCTCACCCCTGCTGAGCCTGTCTATCAATACTGGAATTCCAGAAGGGTGTTGAGTGGTTGGCAGATTTAAAAGATGCCCTCCACCCCTCAGGGGGCATTGGGTCATCCAATTGTCCTTTGTCCTTGGAAACCCCCCTCCGGTACCTGGTTGGTGGCCTTTCTCCCCCTTCCCGCCTCGCCCTCCCTCAGGTAAAAGGACAGGGACCATGCGGCCTGGATGAGTTTCATCAATTTCATCAGTTACACCAGGAGTTACATCCAGAGTTACAGCAGCTATTGTAGCCTGTTGTATTCCCTTTAGGAATGTTTTTCCCCCAAAACCCCTCCCCCAGAAACTGTAACCGGCCTGGGTTACCTGCCCCCTGGTCTCCTGACCTATGGCCATCGACAGGTAACTTGACCTCGACCCCAAAGGTGATAAAAACTCCTCTCCCCCATGTGACCCCCTCTCGCCTCCGGATTCCCTTCAAGGAATAAAGGCCTTGGAATACATCCTGGGGTAAGAGGGCCTCTTTTGCAACTCTCTCTACCCTATTCTGTAGTTCCCTCTTCCAATACTCCCCCTAAATCTGGGCTGGCAGCTTGTGGGGGGGTTAAAGGGACAGGAGAATCTACA